>RJWK010009545.1:0-45299 GCA_004363435.1 Platanista minor
CGCGCAGGCTCAGCGGCCATGGCTCACGGGCCCAGCCGCTCCGTGGCACGTGGGATCTTCCCGGACCAGGGCGCGAACCCGTGTCCCCCTGCATCGGCAGGCGGACTCTCAACCGCTGCGCCAGCAGGGAAGCCCGTGCCTCCTTTGTCATAGATTAGTTGACTATAGGTGCGTGGGTTTATCTCTGGGCTTTCTATCTTGTTCCATTGATGTATGTTTCTGTTTTTGTGCCAGTACCATATTGTCTTGATGATTGTAGCTTTGTAGTATAGTCTGAAGTCAGAGAGTCTGATTCCTCCCACTCCGTTTTTTTCCCTCAAGACTGCTTCGACTATTCGGGGTCTTTTGTGTCTCCGTACAAATTTTAAGATTTGTTTAAGTTCTAGTTCTGTAAAAAAATGCTATTGGTAATTTGATAGGGATTGCATTGAATCTGTAGATTGCTTTGGGTAAGTATAGTCATTTTCACAATATTGATTCTTCCAATCCAAGAGCATGGTATATCTCTTCATCTGTTTATGTCATCTTTAATTTCTTTCATCAGTGTCTTATAGTTTTCTGCATACAGGTCTTTTGTCTCCCTAGGTAGGTTTATTCCTAGGTATTTTATTCTTTTTGTTGCAGTGGTAAATGGGAGTGTTTCCTTAATTTCTCTTTCAGGTTTTTCATCATTAGTGGATAGGAATGCAAGAGATTTCTGTGCATTAACTTTGTATCCTGCAACTTTACCACATTCACGGATTAGCTCTAGTAGTTTCCTGGTGGCATCTTTAGGATTCTCTATGTATAGTATCATGTCATGTGCAAACAGTGACAGTTTTACGTCTTCTTTTCCAATTTTTATTCCTTTTCTTTCTTTTTCTTCTCTGATTGCCATGGCTAAGACTTCCAAAACTATGTTGAATAATAGTGGCGAGAGTGGACATCCTTGTCTTGTTCCTGATCTTAGAGGAAATGCTTTCACCATTGAGAATGATGTTTGCTGTGCGTTTGTCATATATGACCTTTATCATGTTGAGGTAGGTTCCCTCTATGCCCACTTTCTGGAGAGTTTTTATCATAAATGGGTGTTGAATTTTGTCAAAAGCTTCTTCTGCATCTATTGAGATGATCATATGGTTTTTATTCTTCAATTTGTTAATATGGTGTATCACATTGATTGATTTGCATATATTGAAGAATCCTTGCATCCCTGGGATAACTCCCACTTGATTATGGTGTATGAGCCTTTTAATATGTTGTTGGATGCTGTTTGCTAGTGTTTTGTTGAGGATTTTTGCATCTCTATTCATCAGGGATATTGGTCTGTAATTTTCTTTTTTTGTAGTATCTTTGTCTGGTTTTGGTATCAGGGTGATGGTGGCCTCATAGAATGAGTTTGGGAGTGTTCCTTCCTCTGCAATTGTTTGGAAGAGTTTGAGAAGGATGGGTGTTAGCTCTTCTCTGAATGTTTGATAGAATTCACCTGTGAAGCCATCCGGTCCTGGACTTTGGTTTTGTTGGAAGATTTTTAATCACAGTTTCCATTTCATGACTTGTGATTGGTCTGTTCATATTTTCTGTTTCTTCCTGGTTCAGTCTTGGAAGGTTGTTACCTTTCTAAGAATTTGTCCATTTCTTCCAGGTTGTCCATTTTACTGACATAGAGTTGCTTGTAGTAGTCTTTTAGGACGCTTTGTATTTCTGCGGTGTCTGTTGTAACTTCTCCTTTTTCGTTTCTAATTTTATTGATTTGAGTCCTCTCCCTCTTTTTCTTGATGAGTCTGGTTAATTGTCTATCAGTTTTGTTTATCTTCACAAAGAACCAGCTGTTAGTTTTACTGATCTTTGCTCCTGTTTTCTTTGTTTCTGTTTCATTTATTTCTGCTCTGATCTTTATGATTTCTTTCCTTCTGCTAACTTTGGGTTTTGTTTGTTCTTCTTTCTCTAGTTCCTTTAGGTGTAAGGTTAGATTGTTTATTTGTGATTTTTCTTGTTTCTTGAGGTAGCCTCTTATAGCTATAAACTCCTCTTAGAACTGCTTTTTCCACATCCCATAGGTTTTGGAGCATCGTGGTTTCACTGTCATTTGTCTCTAGGTATTCTTTGATTTCCTCTTTGATTTCTTCAGTGATCTCTTGCTTATTAAGTAACGTATTATTTAGCCTCCATGTGTCTGTGTTTTTTACGTTATTTTTCCTTTAATTGATTTCTAATCTCATAGCACTGTGGTCAGAAAAGATGCTTGCTATGATTTCAGTTTTCTTAAATTTACTGAGACTTGATCTGTGACCGAAGATGTGATCGGTTCTGGAGAATGTTCTGTGCGCACTTGAGAAGAAAGTGTTAATCTGCTGTTTTTGGATGGAATGTCCTATAAATATTAGTTAAATCTATGCGGTCTGTTGTGTCATTTAAAGCTTGTGTTTCCTGATTAATTTTCTGTTTGGATGATCTGTCCATTGGTGTAAGTGAGGTGTTAAAGTCCCCCACTATTACTGTGTTACTGTCGATTTCCTCTTTTAGAGCTGTTAGCAGTTGCCTTATGTATTGAGGTGCTCCTGTGTTGGGTGCTTACATATTTATAATTGTTATATCTTCTTCTTGGATTGAGCCCTTGATCACTAACTATATAGTGTCCTTCCTGGATTGAGCCCTTGATCACTATATAGTGTCCTTCCTTTTCTCTTGTAACATTCTTTATTTTAAAGTCTATTTTATCTGATATGAGTATTGCTACTCCAGCTTTCTTTTGATTTCCATTTACATGGAATATCTTTTTCCATCCCCTCACTTTCAGTCTGTATGTGTCCCTAGGTCTGAAGTGGGTCTCTTGTAGACAGCATATATATGAGTCTTGTTTTTGTATCCATTCAGCAAGCCTGTGTCTTTTGGTTGGAGCATTTAATCCATTCACGTTTAAGGTAATTATCGATATGTATGTTCCTATGACCATTTTCTTAATTGTTTTGGGTTTGCTTTTGTAGGTCTTTTTCTTCTCTTGTGTTTCCCACTTAGAGAAGTTCCTTTAGCATTTGTTGTAGAGCTGGTTTGCTGGTGCTGAATTCTCTTAGCTTTTGCTTGTCTATAAAGCTTTTGATTTCTCCATCCAATCTGAATGAGATCCTTGCCGGGTAGAGTAACCTTGGTTATAGGTTCTTCCCTTTCATCACTTTAAGGATATCATGCCACTCCCTTCTGGCTTGTAGAGTGTCTCCTGAGAAATCAGCTGTTAACCTTATGGGAGTTCTCTTGTATGTTATTTGTCGTTTTTCCCTTGCTGCTTTCAATAAGTTTTCTTTGTCTTTGATTTTTGCTAATTTGATTACTATGTGTCTCGGCGTGTTTTTCCTTGGGTTTAGCCTGTATGCGACTCACTGTGCTTTCTGGACTTGGGTGGCTATTTCCTTTCCTATGTTAGGGACCTTTTCAACTGTAATCTCTTCAAATATTTTCTCTGGTCCTTTCTCTCTCTCTTCTCTTTCTGGGACCCCTATAATGCGAATGTTGTTGCGTTTAATGTTGTCCCAGAGGTCTCTTAGGCTGTCTTCATTTCTTTTCATTCTTTTTTCTTTATTCTGTTCCACAGCAATGAATTCCACCATTCTGTCTTCCAGGTCCCTTATCCGTTCTTCTGCCTCAGTTATTCTGCTATTGGTTCCTTCTAGTGTAGTTCTCATTTCAGTTATATTGTATTGTTCATCTCTGTTTGTTTGTTCTTTAATTCTTCTAGGTCTTTGTTACACATTTCTTGCGTCTTCTCGATCTTTGCCTCCATTCTTTTTCCGAGGTCCTGGATCATCTTCACTATCATTATTCTGAATTCTTTTTCTGGAAGGTTGTCCACCTCCACTTCATTTAGTTGTTTTTCTGGGGTTTTCTCTTGTTCCTTCATCTGGTACATAGCCCTCTGCCTTTTCATCTTGTCTGTCTTTCTGTGAATGTGGTTTTTGTTCCACAGGCTGCAGGATTGTAGTTCTTCTTGCTTCTGCTGTCTGCCCTCTGGTGGATGAGGCTCTCTAAGAGGCTTGTGTAAGTTTCCTCTCATGTATTAAATTAAAAAAAAAACACATTTCCCTTCTTCTGACAAGCCATTAAAATTCAGCATATAAATGTCACTCTTTGGCACGTGATTTTCTGTCATAGAAACGTCTGTGGATTTATTTCCTGGCAAGAGTCTCCTGACATATTGAGCTGTATGTCAAAAGCAAAAAACAAAAAAAGCAAAAATTAGCAATCTAACACAATGTTGCATTTCCCTAAAAGAGAATGAAAAGAAATCCCCTAATGATATCGAATGGAGCATGGGAAACCAGCGTGGGCTGCAGAGGTTGTCAGTCGGGCTGAGGCTTGGCTCCCACGCGGCAGCTACCTCGGCTCCAGTGACGTGCACTCACTCACCCATCGGCTGCTGTTGGAACACCTGCCCTGTGCCCTTGGAAACCGGGGTCACCCCTTCTTGCTGGGGTCCGGCCGAGGCCACCAGCCCGAGTTGCGGGTGGGCTTGCCCTGTGGGGTGGAGGCGAGCGCATGAGGGTGGGTCCTGGTCACGCAGTGACACTTGCCCTTCGCAGGATTACGTGGCGTCCAGCTGGACGTTCAGTCCTGCTGGAAACACAGCCCAGGGACCAGCAAGGATCCGGCAAGCGGAGGGGAGGCAGAGGCGGTGAAGGGGCCTCCGTTCTCACGGCCCCCTTGCCCACCCTGCACCTGGGGTGCTTCTAACTTCTCCATATCCCAGGCCGTTTCTGTGAAAGGAACTCCTGTTAAACCACCTGCTTCCCAAATAACCAACATGAGCTTCAAAGCTCGGTTTTAAACAGGCCCACGTGGTGGGCAGGCAGCGGTTTTTGGGTTTAGGTGCCGTGTGGAAAGGGGGCCACGAGGCCAGGGCTGGGTCCCGCCGACCCCTCCCCTGGGTAGTGCTGCAGCCTCACACAGCTCGGCTTTGAGGAGCCTCAGTGACCACTAAGGGACACTGAGTTTCTGTGAGGCTTTTAAGGGCCCAGGGCTCAGCACACTACCCGGCACAGGGCAGGATTCCTTTGGCGGCAGAGAAGAACACTGACTGGACCCCAGACAGAGGAAAGATTGTGGTTTCTGGAGGCAGGTGGTGAAGCAGACCACACAGGTCATGGCTGCTGGGCGGTGTCACCTGTCCAGTGTCTGAGGCTGCTCCTTTCAGGGCGGGGCCCTGAGGGTCACCTTTGTGCTGGGGGGTGTCACCCCTCCAGTGTCAGAAGCCACTCCTTTCGCTGGGGGCCCTGAGGGTCACCTGTGTGCTTGGGCCTCCTGCAGTTTATCTCCAGCGCGGCCTCCACCCGGCTCCAGACCCGGCCAACTGGAAAGGAACACACACCAGAAGGGGACCATTCGTTCTATTCACACCCCTTCCCAAACCTGCCCTTTCTCAGTCTTTGCTCGTTTGCATAAATGTCATCAGCATCCACCACCTCGCCCGTGACACCAGCTCTCTACCTCACCTGTCCTGGCCGCCTGCCTTCCCTCCTCACCCCGCCTGCCTGCCCACAATACTCCCTCTGCTGCTTTCTGGAGTGGGCTCTTATTCTGGAACTTTCCATTCCAATGTCACTCATCACAGTCAAGTAAAGCAGCCGTCTTGGCTTTGCTCTCCTCTGTGATACCATTACTTTTGGATGTTGTGTGTGAGAAGCTCCGAGGGCCTGGCTGTGGCTGTTCGCTGCTGCACTGGCACCCCAGGCGCCTGGTGAGCAGTAGGTGTCTTGTGGACAGGTGCATCCCGACTCCACAGTAAACCTGCACAGCAGGGAAGGCGTGGCCACACGGGGACAGGCCATTCCCTGACTGCGAGCCAGGACATCTGAGGCTCATCTCCAACAGAAACTAGCTGTAGGATCCCATCACTAAGGCCTCTTGCCTTTTAAGACACTTTTAAATCATTTTATCGTAAAATGAAACGCAGATACAGAAAATTGTACACAACCTGTACGTGTGTGTGTGTATACACACATATAAACACACGTGTTTATATATATCCTCATGAATTCATACTGATATTTCTAATTCAAATTAGGACTTCAAAGTTTATGTAACACTTTTAATATTATATTTAAATTTCCTTTCTTCCACAATGAGAATGGTGGCTTTCCAGGGGACAGGGAATGTTGCCATAATATTGACTTAGTTTATGCTACTTTGCACAGGCAACAGTCTCAGAAACAATATGAAGACTATCTCTTCCAACTGCTATTGCTGAGAACGGTTACAAATTGCCTTTGCTTACGCCCTCTGCGTTTGCGCATTTGGTATCCCCTTTGTTTTTATGGTTGTGTCTATTTATCTTAGTGCCAGGTCTTGTGGTGAGCGTGTGCCATGACCCCCATCTGATCCTGAGCCCCCAAGGAGCTGTGTGTCACTGCTCACTGTCCCTCCTTTCTGGCCTGCTTTCCCGTTGTCTGTAGTGATGTTATTCTGTTTCTTCTTTTTTTGTCTCCTCTTGGTGACTTTTTATGGGATTTGATGCCTGCAATTTTTCGTTGCTCTTTTTAAAAGTGTGAACGTAGTTTCCCTGAACGTTTAGAAGGAGGCTGGGTTTCTAAAGCTTTTCCAACTCTGTGGAGCTCTCCCTTCTGTGGTGTTTTTTTGTTTGTTCGTTTGTTTGTTTTTTTGGTGCAGTGTCAAAAAACATGTGGCAGGTTACTTCTTTTTATATATTATTGTGATAGAATTGATGTGCCACAGATGAACTCTTTGGAAGTGTACAGTTTAGTAGTTTTTAGTATGTTCATGCAGTTGTTCATCACCACTAGCCTTTATCAGAAAAGAAACCTCAAAGATGACTCAGTACTCACTCCCTCTTCCTGTGCATGCCCCGCCCCCAACTCCTAGCTACCACTGATCTAGTTTTCCTCTTAATGGATTTCCCTGTTTTGGACATTTCATATAACTGAGTTCATACAAACGTGGACTTTTTGTATTAGCTTTCTTTTCCTCGACATCATGTTTTCAAGTTGCACTAATTCTGCAGCATGTGTCAGTACTGTGTTCCTTTTTAAGGCTGAATAATATTATGTTGCCTGGATATACCATATTTTATTTATCCATTCATCAGTTGGTGGACATTTGAATCGTTCCATTTCTGGCCATTATGAACAATATTGTTATGAGTGCTCAGTACAAGTTTTTGGGACAACATATGTTTTCAATTCTTTTGGGTATACCTAGAGTGGAATTTCTGGGTCATATATAGTAACTTTATACTTGTTTTATGACCTAAAATAATGGTTTCTCTCTAAGAATATTCCATGTGCATTTGAAAAGACTATGTATTTTGCTGTGTTGTGTGGTGTGTTCTATAATGTCTATTAGGTCTAGTTGGTTTGCAGTGTTGTCCAAGTCCTCTGTTTTCTCGCTGGTCTTTTGTTTAGTTGCTCTATCCATTATTGAAAGTGTAGTATTGAAATCTCTGGCTCTTATTGTCTATTTCTCCCTTCGATTCTGACAGCTCTTCTTTTCGTACATTGGAGCTCGGTTGTTAGGTGCCTACATACTTATAATTATTATACTTTCTTGGTAGATTGACCCTTTGTCTCTAGCAACACCTTTTGTCTTAAAGTTGATTGCATTAGTTGGTTGTCTATTAGTATAGACACTCCTGTTCTTTTTTGGTTATTATTTTAAAAAATATTTATTTATTTGGTTGCACCGGGTCTTAGTTGCGGCAGGTGGGCTCCCTAGTTGTAGCATGCGAATGCTTCACTGTGGCATGCACGTGGGATATTGTTCCCCCACCAGGAACTGAATCCAGGCCCCCTGCACTGGGAGCACAGAGTCTCATCAAATGCACCACCAGGGATGTCCCTGGTTACTATGTAATGACGTTTCTTTTTTCATCCTTTTAATTTCAACTATCTGTGTCTTTGAAAATAAAATGTGTTTCTCATAGCACATACTTGGATCATGCTTTCGAAATCTAGCAATCTTTGACTTGGAATATTTAACCCATTTACATTAATGCAATTACTGATTAGGTAGGATTTATGTCTTCTGTTTTGCTATTTGTTTTTCTGTTTTATGCTTTTTTTTTTTTTTTGGTTTTTATATTCCTCCATTACTGTCTTCTTTTGTTTAGTAAGTATCTTCTAGTGTATCATTTAAAATTCCTTGTCATTATATTAATTTTTTACAATTTTTTTAGTGCTTGCCCTGGGGATTACAATTAATATCTTAATTTATACCATCTAATTTATATTAATACAACTCAATTTCAATAGTATACAGAAACTCTATTCACGTATTGCTTCTGTCCCTCCTCCCCTCCTTTTTGCTGTTATTGTCACACAAATTATATTTTTATATATTATATATCTATCAACACAGATTTATAATTATTGCCTTATGTAGCTGCTTTGAACTCAGGAGTGAATAAAAGGTTAGATACACAAAATACATTTATTCTGTTGTTTATGTTTACACACATAGTTACCTTTTCTTGGGCTCGTTATTTCTTCATTTGGATGTGAGTTATTATCTAGTTTCCTTTTGTTTTTGTCTGAAGTACTTCCTTTGGTATTTCCTTTAGGGAAGGTTTGCTAACAATGGATTCTCTGTTTTTGTTTGTCTTCATTTTTGAAAGATAGTTTTGCTGGATATAGAATTCTTGGTTGACAGTCTTTCTTTTAGGATTTTGAATGTGTCATCTCACTGCCTGTGGCCTCCACAGTTTCTGATGAAAAGTTAGTTGTTAACATTGTTGGGGATCCATTGTGTGGGATGAGTTGCTTCTCTCTTGCTGCTTTCAAGATTCTCACTCTGGCTTTTGTCCGTTTGATGCTGATGCGTCTACATGTGGATCTCTTTGAGTTTGTCCTACTTTGGATTTCTTAAGTTTATTGGATGTGCTGATTCATAGTTTTCATCAAATTTGGGGAGTTAGGGTCATTGTGTCTTTAAATATTCTTTCTGGCCCATCTCTCTTTCTCCTCCATCTGAGACTTCTGTTATGTTATGTGTATGTTGGTGTATCTGATGATGTCTCATAGGCTCTGTTCATTTTTCGTCATTCTTTTTTCTTTCTGTTCCTCAGACTGGATAATCTCAACTGATTATCCTCAAGATTGCTGATTCTTTCTCTGCCTGTTCAGATTTGCTGTTGAGCTCTTCTAGTGGACTTTTCATTTCAGTTATTATAATTTTTAACTGAAAAATTTCTATTGTTTTTTTAGTACTATTTTTACCTCTTTATTGGTATTTTCTATTTGATGACATGTTGTTCTCATTCTCTCCATGAGTTCTTTAGACGTGGGATCCTTTAGTTTTTTGAACATATTTAAAATAGCTCACGTAAAGTCTCTGTCTAGTAAGTTCAACATCCAGTTTCTCAGTTTTTTTTTTTCTGCGGTACGTGGGCCTCTCACTGTTGTGGTCTCTCCCGTTGTGGAGCACAGGCTCTGGATGCTCAGGCTCAGCGGCCATGGCTCATGGGCCCAGCCGCTCCGCGGCATGTGGGATCTTCCCGGACCGGGGCACGAACCCGTGACCCCTGCATCGGCAGGCGGACTCTCAACCACTGCGCCACCAGGGAAGCCCTCAGGGACAGTTTTTTTGTTTGTTTTCCCCCCTCTATGTATGGAGCATACTTTCTTTCTTTCTTTTTTTTTTTTTTTTTTTAACAAAGAAAATGTGTTCTTTTAGACGATTACAGTGACTCACTAATATTCAGGAGTAGAATACAGTTTCATTTTTTAAGATCACTGGGGGACTTCCCTGGCAGTACGGTGGTTAAGACTCCATGCTTCCAGAGCAGGGGATGCGGGCTTGATCCCTGGGGAATCAAGATCCCACATTCCTCATGGCATGGAGGAGCATACTCTCTTCTTTCTTTGCAGGTCCCAAAAATTTCCATTGAAAACTGGATATTTTAAATGATATAGCATGGCAACTCTAGAAATCAGGTTCTTCCCCCTACTCAAGGTTTGTTGTTGTTGTTGTTACTATTTGTTATTGTCTATTTGTTTAGTGACTCTGGTAAACTAATGCTGTAAAGTCTGTACTCTCTGTTGTGTGTGGCCACTGAAGTCTTGGCTCAGCTAACTTAGTGGTCAGATCATGACTGGACTGGTTTCCTTAAACACCTGGAATCAGTAAGTCTCTAGGCTTTGCTGAAGGTTCTGTATGTGCACACCCTCAACACTCAGCCGGGCAGCTGAGAACTCTGCCTTGGGCTTTATCTCCCACTGGCTCAGAGCCCCAAGGTCATCCAGAGGTGAGCACTGAGGGTCTTCTTATGTCTTTCCTGAGCATATTCACAGCCCTGGGCATGCGGTCAGCCCTACACATGCTTGTGGCCATCCAGATTTCCAGGATTATGGGAGAGCTGTACAAAGCCCCTATGGATATCTCATTCCTGAGTTTTTCCTTACAGATTCTTGGATCGTCTATTGTTTGCCCCAACTGTTACCCCCACCTTAGGCAGCTGAGACATTCAACATGCCTCTAAATGTTTTCAACAATTGCCCCTGGGGAAGAGGCTTTCACACATGATGAGCCGTGAGTCAGATTAAATAAAGACAAGTCAGGTCTTCTAGGGAACCACAGCCAGGTCAGATAGTGACAGTCTTCTGGTAGTGAGGCTTTGAGGAGCTCCAGCCCATCCTGCCATTTCCCATGGCTGCCAGGCTTCTGTTTTCACTGTGACTGTGGCTATTCATTTCCAGGCTGTGGTGGAGATGGAGAAGGTGATGGAAATAGGGCACGTTACCAAGCCAGGAAGTTCACTGTTCTTACTGAGAATTAGCCATTTTTCTTGAGTAAATGCTTCCCCCAGATTCCTGCCAGCCTTGATTTCCAGAGTTTTGAAAAAGTTGATTCTGACCATCTTTGAGGTTTTTCTCACTGTTTTTATGAAGGGCTGCCATTTTTACTGATGCCCAGAGTTGGCTTCTTGAGGTTTCTTGTCTCTAGTCCTCTTTCTGGATATTGTCTTGGGGTTACCTGTCCTTGGAGATAACTTCGCTTAGATTTGATTTAAATGTGGTCCTGGGTTTCGCTCACCACCTGGTTGCCATGTCTACTTTTATGTGGCAATTGGCGGGTATCTAAAGCATTGCAGCCATGGGCACGTCCATCTTCCCAGAATTAACTGATCACTCAACCAACTTCTATCCTTTCTCTCTCTGTGTGTATATGAGAGTATATATTATATACATACCTCCTCTCTTCTGTATTACATGGAAACGAATGCCTATTGAATCTGTTGCCCTTTCCTTGTTGAAAACATCCATTGCATTACTCTGCACTGAAGGAAGTGAGCCGCTGTGCCTTCAGAGCAGCAGTTTGAGCGCTGGCACCACACTAACATAACTTGGGAAGCCTCAAAAAAGAGGATGTCTGAGCCTTACCCCGCAAAAGATTATAACTTGAATGGTTTCATATGGGGCCTGCCATCTGCATCTCTTAAAAATTCCCCAGGTGATTCCAGTGTCTTAATATCTCTTTTCCTATAAAATGGGACTAAGAGTCTCTGAATTACCTAAAACTTGTTTTAAATACAAGCATATGAATCACTTTCTCCCTATGGGTGTCTTAACTTTTTTATCTGAATGTTTTAAGATGTTCAAATTCCACGTTTGACATCATTTTAACCCTATACAGTAAGTTAATATGATGTATTTTGTTATAATTTTCATAGAATAACAGAGAATAGCAATACTCAGTATAGTATAGAAGAGTATAATTTTAAATAGTTATAATTTCAATATTCCACCCATGCTTTCTTTTTGCTGTAAGAGGAATGCACCTTTTTATTTAGTACATTAAAAAAAAACCAACAGAGGCACAAAGGATGTTCCCAGTGTCACTTAGTTGGTGCAGAATTGGGGTTAGAACTCCCAACAGCAGAGTGTAAAACAGTAGTTCCCAAAATTCTGATCTCAGGAACCCTTCATACTGTTAAAAATTATTGAAGACGCCAAAGAGCTTCTGCATTTTTGTGGGTTAGTGCTATCTGCGTTTACTGTCTTAGAAAGTTAAAATTGAGAAAATTTTAAAAAGCTGTGTGTGTTTTAATTCCGTTTCAAATAAAAATAGTCATAATAAACTTGTTACATAATAACCATAGTAACTCTGTCTTCCAAAACATTTAAAAAAATGCGCTAAGTGTTATGTTTTTGTTTCGTTTTAATTTTTTGCCTATTTCTTTAATGTTTGCCTTAAGAGAAAACAGTCGGGTACTCATATCTGCTTCCACACTCATTCTAGGCAATTTCCACCCACACAGCCTCTGGAAAATTCCAGTGTAAGAGAAAATAAAATGAAAAGGATAAATAGTGCCTTAGTATTTTATGAAAATAATTTTGACCTAGTGCCCACCTTAGAGCCTCAGGGACCCATGGAGGCCCTCAGGCCACACTCAAAGAACCGCTGTAGAGAGAAAAGGGGGTGGGTTTGGAGTCAGAAGGAAGCATCAGCTCCAGCTGTGCCCCTAGTGGGCCACATCAGCTCGGCACACACGTTGTGACAGTACCTGAGCTCTCCTGGTTTCCATTTCCCTACCTGTGGAGTGTGGGCAGCACCACACGCCTTTGGTCGGGCGCCCTGGAACCAGACACTGAAACAGAGGTTTGCTGCGGTCAGGTCCTTGGAGGGTGCTCAGGGCATTAACACCTGTGCAGGTGGTGGGAGCCTGGCTGGGCAGAGGGGGGACTCAAGGGCGATGCCGCGCAGGAGGTGCTGCGCAGAGCCCAGAGGAGCCCTGGGTCTGGAGCTGGGCTCAACCTTTGGAGGTGACCCCTTGGGGGCACGGGGCTGGGCCTCTGTGCCCAAGGAGGGCCAGGGCCCTGTGATACGCTCTGCCCAGGAGGAGGCTCGGGGTGGTGACTTAGGGAGAGGCCGTTCCCCATGGCTGCGGGAACAGAGCAGACAAGGCTCCAGCTGAGAGCTGCCGGCCTGCCAGTGTCAGGGGCCGAGCCCCGGGAAGGCATGTGTGCAGCACGACTCCACCCCACAGCCACTGCATGGCGTTCCATCGTTTCTCAGACGCACTTTGTGTTCACATCTTAACACCCCTGAAATCAGGGGTGCATCGTACATCAATAGCGGGCCGTCATTTAACCGGCAACATTTTGGCTTTTTCTTAGCAATACTGAAATGATGGTCTGTCTCAAAATCAAAATTTCTTAGCATGGATGAAATACAGAAATTCCGTCTCATAGGATTGTTCCCATCCCAGGTGATGCGGGTGGTGCCGTTCACCAAATGCTCAGGAAACGTTGAAGCCCTTTGTCACCCACACTGAGTTACGGAGAGCTTTCCCTTCCACGTGGATTCTTGCAACTCAAGCCGGCGTGAGCTGGGCGGCCGGGGAGGGAGACTGAACGTCCTCAGCGGATGGACTGCTGGCTCGGTGTGACCATTCTGTGGGTCAGTTATGACTCTAGAGCATTCTATTTCAGGAGCTAAAATGATAAATCAGAATTGGGTACTGTGGTTAACTGCTTGGGATTCTGAATATATACATTTGTTCAGCTTTTTACAGTTGGGCGCAAATTAACACAAGCAGATGGGAAAAGGAAGGTGGGGCTGTAGAGCGTCTCGGTAGGGAACCTAAAAGCCTCCCTGAGCAGGAGCTGACGTCTGCGCATGCTCCACCTGTGCCAGCTCCGTAGCCGCAGGCCCAGCGCTGGGGAAGAGCAGGAACTAAGGCATCAGACGTTCCCTCTGCAGTGTCCCTCCACCTATTCTGGTGTTTTTATTTGCTGTTCCACGTCATTCTAAGTCAAGAAAAATTAAGAAATGATTAGCACGGACTTTTACCATTTGTCTTTATATCATGCAATTCTGGCTTTAAATGCAAGTATAAGAGCATTTAATGCCCACGCAAAATCACCAAAGTTATCCAACTCCTATTTCATGGCTCGAACGTGCATACATGCTGTCCATGTTAAGTGACGGCGGAGACGCTGCCCTGTTTCACTTCTCGGTGCGGTCACATCCCACCAAGCCCACCTTCGGCTCCCCCATGGATACGTAGGCTCGAGGGAGAGGAACTCTGGCCGCCCTACCGTCCCCTCTCCTTCCCTGTCGTCATTCAGCATAGATGGCTGGGAATTTGGGGAAGTGGCGGGAATCAGAAAGGATGCGACGGGGCCCCCCCCTTGTCTGTGTTTCTCGGAACACCGCTGTTTGCTTTCTGTGTGCAAACCGAGTCCTGGGCAGAGGTGAGCTCGTCTCCGGGGGCCCCTGGGTTCTGAGTTGAGGGCGTCTCCGAGTCGATGTGTGAGCGGGCCAGGGAGGGCAGCAGGCACGCGGACGGGGTGCCCCTCCGCCAGCATGCACCCCCGCCGTCTCGCCCGACGTGCCTGCAAAATGCAAGTTCAGAGATGAAGTTGACGGTTTCAGGACAGGGGCGGTAGCGGAGCAGAGCAAACAGAGCTCCTGTGCGCATAGACCTGTGTTCTGTCCGCAAGGCTGGGTGGGTACAAGAGGGACCTCGGTGTGTGGTTGACGGCCTCGCCTTGAGCGGGTCACGGCCGACGTCCCCACTGTGCATCACCACCGGCGGCCCTGCCCGCCCCAGCCATCACCCAAGCAGTCGCTGAACGCGAGTCTCTGTGAAAGTTAGCTTCTGCCTTGGCCCGCCTCGTAACTGCAGAGGCAGTGTCTGTGGTTCGAAGTGACGTCAATTGCTTGCTGCCAAAACGTCCCAGGTTTCTACGTAGAACACAAATCCTTTTGACTGTCGGACATTGGGGAAAATGTATTTCTGGGAGGAATGGCAGCTTGTGCCGCCCGCCTGACCCCGTGAGCCCTTGGCTGCTGACTCCGGGAAAGGCCTCTGCAGGACAGGTCTGCACGTTGACCGAGGCTTTGGAAACTGGCCTTTGGAGCTGGGGTGGAGCCCGGGGAAGCCAGGCCTGGGGCGTGGGCCTGGGGGGGATGCACCCGAAGACCCGCAGACGAGCAGAGGTGGGAGACCAGAGGAGGCACCATGGGGGTCGCTCTGGCCGGGTCGGAAGGTGGGAGGGGCTGAAAGTGGAGCAGCAGAGGACCACGGATACCCCCGCGGCGAGGCTGCCCTGAGGACGCGCCCGTGCCGTGCGCCCCGGAGAGCGTCTGGGGTGGCTTCCAAGCGTCCGAGCTTTGCGGCCCAGGAGCCGCCAGGGCCGAGCGCCCGCATCTCCCCGAGGAGGCGGCGGGCTGCGCGCCCTGCTCCCGGGGGCGCCTTCCGAGGGCTGCAGGGGGAGGCCTGGGCTGTGAGACGGGCCCTCCACACAGCGGAGAGAAGGGTGGCGTCTGCTCATCGCCGGGCGCGTCCCCCGAGCTCAGCCTGGTTGGAGCCCCTCTCTGGGCTCTTTCCGTTGCTACACTTTCATCCACACAGTGTCGTCACAGGCCCCGTTTACCTGGAGCAGGTTTGTGCTTTTTGTCACCCGCACGTCTGGACGGTGGCGTTCACGTGGGTGGGTGGGTTTGCTTCCTCGCCCTGCCCCTCCCGCCCTGCGCGGTGCCTGACACAGGAGCTCCCCGAATACAGATGTTAGCAGCGGGGACAGTGGAGTGGCTTCTGTCCTCCTCCGTGGCTTTCCCTCCCTCATCTCTCTGGGTGGGAACGAGGCGCTCCACTTACAGCCTGTTAACGCGTTATTTTAGTTAGAGCTCTTGATCATTTGGTTTCCACAGGAGAGGGTGAAATCGTGACACCACCAGGCAGTTGGACGTATCTTTTGGTTTCAAGTCCCATACTCATGCCCCTTCCCACTTAGGTGGGTAGAGAGCAGGGGGTTTCACTCCAACCTGAGGACCACGTGAAAAGGAGGTGGCCCTTTCCTTTGTGTTGTTCCTGAAAAACTAAAAGTTACTGAAGAGAAATCAGCACCCAATTCAGAAGCTGGCCCTGGTCCCTCTGTCGCGTGTGGTCTGGGCCACAAAGGTGCGTGAGGCCCACCGGGGCGGGCGGGAAGCAGCCTCCACAAGCTGCACTGAGCCAGTGGCATCTGAAGTCACGGCAGCCGTAGAGCTTGTGTGTTCATTGCAGCCGCTGATCCACGCATTTACTAACGTGTTAAGGGGGCGCCTCGAGTGTGAGAGGGAAGAAGCCCTGGCCGGACTTTTGGGGAACCGCTTTCACACCAGAAAGGAGGCGCACAGTAAGGGGAACTGACATCCGGTCCGGGCGAACAGGAGGTACAGGTGTCGAGGCAGCTCGGAGGGGGCTTTCCCCACCCTGGTCATGCTTGACGGACTGGAGTTCTCACAGAGACACCCGCCTGCAGTGCTGGGGCTCCTTCACGTGGCGGCCTGGACGCTGCAGGGACCAAGGCAAGGGGAACGTCACCAGCCAGAGGGAGACGTGCAGCCAGTCAGCCACCTGTACTCACGTGCTCATCCGATAAACCTCCAAAGCGGAAACGTCGCTTAGTGGATGGCGTCTGGACACAGCCCTGGTCCGGGTCAGGCCCCTGCCTCTCCCCTGAGCCCAGGCCTGGCTGGAGAGACCCCCGTCCCTGACTTTCCACGGGAGCCGCTCTGGAAGCTTGGGAAAATGCCCTGGGATGGATGAGGTAGAGCAGGCTGCTGCCTGTGCTCGGTTCCGGGTGGAATCGACAGTTTCTGCTCCCCGCCTGCCAAGTTCCCGTGCCTCCTGGTTTCCTTTCATCTCTGTCGTCTGTTCCCTTCTTACTAAATTCTTGGCATGAGGGCCCGTGCTGGGGGTGTTGGCGAAGGGGGCTGTGGCCTGGGCGGGAAGCTGGGGGACCAGCCTGTGCTCCCTACAGGGCCAAGCTCGCCCGGGTGCTCTTTCCAGACGTGGCCCGACTGGGGTGCCCAGCAGGTGGCTGAGGACCCTAGGCCGCTGCTTCTCTGTGGTGAGCGGTGCGTCCGACTGCGTGTGGTGACTAAGTGCAGCCCTCGCTCCGGCCGCGCATTCTGCCCGGCAGACTTAGCACCGGCGGCTCTAGGCCACGCGGAGGCGTGTCTGGTGCTGCCGAGCCCCACAGGCCGCCTCTGTCTGGCCGCAGCCTCCCCCCGGCAGCCTTCCCTGGCTTGCGGCCCCGAGCTCTCCTCCCTCCAAGTCCCCATCCGCCTCCACGCCGCACGCCCTGACCTCCGCAGGAACAGTGCACACTGGGTGGCTTTAACTCAGGCTTTCAACTGCAGGAAGGAGGAAGGATTGAGACGGGAGAGACTGGAGGGGACGCTGAGGGGAGGCTCATCCCCCGGCGGGTTGGCTGCGAGTTCCGCGCAGGCGGGGGGGGGGGGGGGGGAGCGGGGCACCCCCCCACGCCCCCCAACAAGGGCCATGCAGCGCGGGAGGCACAGGGGCGGGGCCGGCCATGGGGCCGGAAGGGCCTGCTTTTCAGGGCTTTGCCCCTTAGGCTTGTAAGAGCCCCCCGGCCTGAAGTGCGAAGGTCTGTGTGTGGGGAGGAGACGCAGTAAGGTCGGGGGACAAGACCGCTGCCTGAGCGTGGGTGTGGGCACAGGTCCTCTGAGCCTGAAAGAGGTCCCCGGCTTTCTGAGCTTTCACACATGTTGCCGGTGGGAGTGGGTAGCCATGGGAGAAGGCCCAAATGTGGAGGTGATGTGGGCCCTGCTGACGGGATTGGCCCAGCCACCAGCCCCTGGCGTGTGTGTGCTGCGACCTCCTGCATGGCTGTGAGCTTGGCCCAGGTCCACCTTGCAAGGCTGACGTGCTCAGACTCAACGCACGGGGCAGCGTGGGAGCCAGGAAGCTTCAGAAGTCAGTTCCCCAGAAGCATTTCAAAGCTTAGCCAGCAGTCTACGAGATACCCTTAGGTGACATGATTTGCTCTGGAGTAACGTGTGTTCTTTTGCAAAGTTAATTTTCTGTTAAATGAGTTAAGACGGAGTACTGTGTTTTAGTCTGGCTTCTTCTGGAGGTGGTGGTGAGCATTAGTTTCCTCTATTAATGAGCCATCTCACATTGGTTTCAAAACTAGTGTTGCCCTCGAGCTGATCCAGGTGTTAAACATCTGAGAATGGTCATCTCCAAAGTAGCCTCCTCAGAGATTATATGCTTATTCTGACTGAGCTACCTCTGCTAATGGCACTGCGGGGACTACCCTTTGAAAATGTGATCAAAGACTAATGTATCTACTTGAATATTCATTGAAAGCAGAACACTTTATACGTGGAAAAAAATACGTGGAGAGTTTTAGAACATCTAAACGTGCTTTGGAGTTAAATACAACAATCAGGAAGATTTTTGGTGAGAAACAACATTATACAACCAAAAAACTGGACTATTTACGTGTAACTACGAAGACAGTTCCTGAAAAAAAGTCTCGAAGTTATTCTGAAGGTTGGCATTTCTAGGTGAGTGTTCATGTGCTCCTTCTCAGAGGACTGTGTTTATCCGGACAGCTCTGTAGAACCGCTGAGATCCCAGAGGCAGATGGAAGCCACACTTTCCTGACTTCAGATCTGCGACAAGCTGGAAACCCTGACTCAAACGAGATCACAGGAAGAAATCACCCACTAGGATGAGCCAGAAGAAGCAACAGGTAAAAGAATCAGACTCTCAGAATAGAAATAATGGAATAGGCTGAAAGAGGCTGCCTGTTCACCGTTCGAAATAATTAAGGAAATAATGCAAGCAACGATAAAAATGCAACAGAATGAAAAAGGAATGAGAGGTTAAAACAAAATTACCGGAACTTATGGAAATAGAAAATATGGTCCTGCTAACTAGAAGCTCTGTGGATGGATTAGACGGCTGGTCAGACGCCCACCCATAAAGTGAGGGTCATTGAGCTGCAGCACAGATCTGAAGAGGTGACCCAAAGTGCAGCGTCGAGAGCGACAGGGATGGCAAACGTGCAGGCACAGGCACAGGATGGAAGGTCCGCATGGCATCACGTGCACGTTCCTGGAGGGGAGGGGAGGGTGCAGGAGAGGCAGTACTTGAGGGGAGTGGCCACGGAGCTCCCAGAAGTGCGAGGAGGTGCGAGGCTGCGTGTTTCCAGAGTACCTGGGTTCCCAGCAGGGTGTTGCAAACTGGAAAGTCAAGGTTGGACACATCGCAGTGGGTCAGTGGGAGACCAGAGTCCAAGAGAAGAGACAAAATATCTGAGAAAGGACAATATTTAGATTGCACCTTTCTCAACAGCAAGGAGGGCGGGGAACAGTGGGGATTCTTCCAGATCCTGAGAAAAGATAACTGGCACCAGGAATCATATGTCCACTAAAGTATAATTAAAAGCAAAGGGATAAATAACAAATGGAAACTGAGTTTCCCACTAACAACTAAAGGAACTTCTAAAGCATGGGCTGCAGGAGGGACACAGACCCCCGAAAAGATACAAAAGCACAAACCATAGGGGAGCGAGACCAGAAGAGATCCAAGTGTTGTGACGGACAGCGTTTGTGTGTGGGCACAGGGAAGTGCAGAGCAGAGCGCAGGCAGGATGGGGATTCTGTGACACGTGGTCAGGCAAGCGTCAATGCCCAGCACGTAAAGAACACGCACGAGTCAGGAAGAAATAAAGGCTGCCCAGGCTCCCTAGATGTCAGAGAAGTTGAAGCTAAAAATCACAAGATATTATTTCCTTAACTGTAAGATTGGAAAAAATGAAAGAATCTGGCAATCCCAAGTGTCGGCCAGAATCTAGGGCAAATTGGAAATTCTTAGACACAGCTGATGAAACCATTTTCGATGCTGTTTCGGCAACAACAACAAAAATGATTTCATGAAAGTCCTACATTGAAGCTCTTCCATTTGTAGTTATTCACTCCAGGTATTCTGGGCACTAGGAAGCCTGTGCCTAACAGTCATGCCACATCCGTCTTAACAGCAATCAAAGGGGAGTTCCCCGAACACCCATCAACCAGAGAGCAATTCAACACCACAGAGTAACCACCGTCAACCACCTGGAGGCACACGTATCAGCATGTCTGCGTCTCACAAACGAGGTGAGCAGGTGAAGCACAGAACACACAGAGGCGGAGAGCACATGAAGTCAAAAGAGAAACCGTACCGTGTGCCATTCGGGAGAACTCACACACGCAGCGAGCACGTAGTGGGGAGTGTGGGATGCCGAGTGCGGCAGTAGGACAGTCGTCAGCTCCGGGTGAGGTGAAGAGAGAGAGGCACAGTCAGAGAGGAACTGCTGACGGAAAGGGTTTTGGTTTTGGTTTTGTTTTCCTGCGGCGCGCGCGCCTCTCACCGCTGCGGCCTCTCCCGTTGCGTCCGGAGCACGGGCTCCGGACGCGCAGGCCCAGCGGCCACGGCTCACGGGCCCAGCCGCTCCGCGGCACGTGGGATCTTCCCGGACCGGGGCGCGAACCCGGGTCCCCCGCGTCGGCAGGCGGACTCTCCACCGCTGCGCCACCAGGGAAGCCCATAATGGAATGTTTTATATCTTCCGTAAATGTGACCCGCCCCCACCCCCGGAACGGTTCGTAATAAACTAAGTAATAAAAAGGCCAACAGAGCAAGCAAAAGACAGAAAGAAGGAAATAATGAAGAAAAGAGCAGAAAATGGGAAATAGGGTGGAAAAGGCAAAAAGCATCAAGAGCAGAAACAGAAAAACCAGTTCTTTGAAAAAACACATAAGACAGGCCTCTGTTTAACCAACAACAGCGCCCCCCGTCCGGGTCTCAGCCGGTAGGCAACCCAGCGTGGCGTGGTGCAGCCAGCTTCTCTGCCCCTGGGGATCCCTGCCGCAGTCTTCCTCCACGGCCCCTTCTTACCAGGTTCTCCCCGTCCCGTCGCATCACAGGCCCCGGGTGGCTCCTCCAACCGTCAGAAGAGATGCGGACACGTTTCTGAAGCCACAGTTTGTCTTTCTGGAGTGGATGGCTGGTGTTGTACGACTTATTCTCACCGCAGAGGAGGTGCAGAAAAGGGAGCTCTGTCACCCAAGCTGGGGTGTGCCATTAGCTGACACCAGGGTGACCCTTTACTTCACACGGAAGACTTCGAATAGGGGAACCAGAAATGCAGACAAAAACCTCCCACGAAGTGTTACCACTCTGGGGGCAAACCACAGACATTCTTATTTATATGTATTTGAGAGGCAAATTTTTCTCTTCTAGGAGATGCCTAGGTATCCCTGTAGGTTCAAGAAATATTGACAGACTGTGTACTACTCTTACAATTAAAACTAGATTTCTTAACTTTGAACACTCTTAAAGCTTACATTTTTTTCTGATGCAAACTAGAGATTTTTGCTTTTTAATTTTAAAGTATGAGGTCAGGTAGATTTCATCTGCACTAAAATTTCATAAGCTGAAGGCCTGGTTCAGGGCATTGTTGAGCATTAATGGGACAGCTGAATCGGAAGGCAGGCGGGCATCTGCCTTTGAACGACCTGGAGGGGGGTGGTTCGTGTCAGACACGGCAGAGCCTTCACCCTCGAGAGAATTAGATGTAGCAGCAGAGGCGGAAATTGAGACCTCTAGAAACCTGGAAGCTTCCCAGACGCACTGAAAACCTGCATTTCTGAGAACAGCAGGACGGTGGGGAGAGGGTATCCATTTATGGGCTGTAAGGGAGGTAATTTTGTCTTAAACCTCACTAAGAGCTATATGGGTCATGGAGACAATCAGGCTTTTATTCTTTGAAATAATTTGCATTACAGGCTTGTGTCTTACTTGCCTTATCGAATAAAAGCCTTTAGCGTCGTGCGGGCAGATAATTACAAGTCGATGTCTGGACCTCTTATTTTGGAAATGGCTTTTGCCCTCCTCGTCTTTGTCTTCCTCTTACGTCTCTCTCTTCCCCAGCTACACTGTGTGGCTTTGTAGGGTTCTGGGGGTGTTAGCTGGCCATAGGGGTAGATGGCAAAGCTATGTGAAGAAGTCACTTTTACTTGAACCCAGGAATTGAATGACAAAGTGCAGGAACGTCGGTGCCGGGAGAGAATTTCTTTTAACACTGTCTTCAGCCGCTAAAGGACCATTACCAACCAGAAAGCAATAAACCAGGCAGCCGGGGGTGCCGGCAGAGGCCAGCGTCCCTCACAGCTGCTCTAGGATGTGTTCTTGACACTGAACTCTATTTTACGCAACCCGGCGAGTCTCAAGTTTCAGGACAAAAAGCAGATGGATAAACACCTTTTGTAAGAGATTAGAAGCCAACCACAATCTAGTTTATTCACCAAAACAAAGTGGGGGAATTGGAGGGTCCCCGACCTTAGACTGAAAACACGAAATAAAACAAAGCAAAAATAAACACACACCAGTAAATGAAATCTCCGTTATTTCCCAGATCTGCAAATACGTGCAGTTCTGTTCCCGACTCTGCCTAGAGCCATCAGGCATGAGGACGGTTGGCCGTGGTCAACTGGGCAAAGTAACACGGCCGGACCCACAGCAGGGTCGACAAGACAGAGGACCACAGAACAGGTGGGTGGGGCTGCTGCCAGCCTTGCCGGGGGAGCGGGGAGGCCAGTGGAGATGCCTCGCCTCCCCCCGCAGTTCTGAACCCCCTCCCCGTCTGGGAGGCACTTCCTGCTCTGCTGGTCACCTCCTCCCCCGCCGAGTCCCTGCTGCCTTAGGAATCAGACGCCCTTTGAAGACTTTGCAGGTGCTCCCGTGTCCATCAGCCACCATTTCTGGAATGTTCCAGGGTTACTGGACACGGAGATGAGCCTCTCTAGACCCTCTCTCTGGAAGTTCGCCATCGAGCAGAGAAGGCTGGTGACAAGGGCGCGATGCTCCGTGGGCACAGTGGGAGGTGCTCTCTGGACGGAGGACATGGGAGGGTGGTCTTCCTGGCCCTTACGGGCCAATTGCGCCGTCTCTCCCCGCACACCCGCCAGGAGCCGGTCCCGTGCAGTGGACAGCAGTGCACGCTGACCCCACGGCCGCAAGGGGAGCCCGGGTGTGCCCTTCCGCCCCTTCCGTGCGGACACGTTCCCCCAGCAGAGGACCCGAGCACCCTCCTGCTCGGCCCCAGGGTCTCTGCCCCCTCCCCACACCGTCCTTGCAGGAATGTAACCCTCACGGGGACGCCCCACACTCAGCATGTCGGAAACACCTTATGTTTTCAGTGGAGCGCCAACAGGACAGGGTCCGAGTGTTCAAAACCAAAACCACAAACGAACAAAAATCAAAGCGGAATTACGGAGCTGGCTGGTGGTTTGTCGGAGGATGTCGTCACCCTGTGGATTGTTCCAGGGCGATAGCGTCGGCGTGGACAGAGAAGGCCATGTGGCGCAGTGTGGGTGCAGGACGGGTGTGGGCAGAGGACAGGGCTGCATGTTCACACCCTGTGTGGTACTGCTGTGTGGCACACATGCAGTAGCGGTGCGCATAGGTACTCATGGCTGCACACTCAGAGCCCTCACCTGTTGGCTCAGGAAGGTCTGGCAGAGGAGCGGGATGGAAGGACGCACGCGGAGGTGGAGGGGGGGCCGGCCAGGAGGAAGCGAACCCTGGGGGGTGGAGGGGGTACAGAGAGAAGGGCCTGGTATTCTAGGAAAGGCCACGATGAGTTGAGAGTCGTCCTAAGTGGTCACGAGGAAATGCACGGCCGGGTACTGAGCATCAAGTACGGCGGGTGGTGGGGTCCCTGGGATAGTGGCCCTTCCACCTGCTGCAGCCTGACTGGGCGAGAATGCGTGGAGCCGTCTAGGCCTCGGTCTCCCCATCTGTACTCGGGGAGCGTGTGTGAGGGAATTTGAGAGTGTTGATGGTGGAAATGCAGTGGCCTCAAAACAGAGCTATGATCACCTCTCTAAAGCATGTTTTAAACATGTAATTGACTAACATATGATCTGCTTTCGATTTTCTTAAAGTCAAAAATTTTTAAAAAGCAGGAGAATCATTTTGAAGAAACCGTGGTCCATTTTCGTGTTTGCTCCTCCGGGACACGGCAGCGAAGATGGAGACAGTTAGAGTGCATTTTGGTGGAGTGTCTCACCTTTTCTGCTGTTCTGGGTGCTCCGGGATCCTCTGGGGGGAGTGGGCTCTGTGGGAGGGGCCTGTGATCAGGCAGCGGCCGGTGAGTGTGGCTCTGCCTCCGGGGGCGGGCGGGGCCCGAGGCAACCTCCCATTCATTCGTCCCTGAGCAGGACGCTGCTGGTTTCTTCTTGTGCCGAATGTAAAATCACAGTCGCAGGTGCCGGTATCACTGCTGCCGGGCACACAGCCGACTGCGCCCTCCTTCTGGCCACCTGCCCTTCTTTTCTGTGTTCCTTCCATCAGGGTGTTTTCCTCCCCGAGTCTGGGGGTCGGGGACTGGGGGGAAGCCCTCACTTCCATTGTGTTGGCCCCTTTAACGCTCAACACGTCTCACAAGGTAAGTGCGGCTTCCCCAGGTTCGCAGCTACTGGCCGCAGACTTAGGAAGGGTCAGGCCCGCCCTCGGGGCTTTGGGACTGTGAGCCCCAGGTCTGCAGTCCCCGCCCACGCTCTGTGCCCACAGCCCAGTGATAACTGCGTCCGTGTTCACTCCGAAGCCGCCCACTGTGTTCCCAAGTCATCTACTTCACCTTGCGTTTCAAAACCAAAATGTACTTTCCCCTCCACTTTTGGTGAGCCATGTTCCCAAGACGATGGGAAAAGACAGGTGACTCAGCTGTAGTTTTTAGGGTTCTGTGCTGCTTATGCTGGGTGAGAATCTGTCGAGAAATAGCAGAACAGGTATCCTGAAGCTTTCTTGGGCAGATGCCTATTTCTTCTGTTTTGCTGCTCTAAAAGAGAAAAGAGCTGCCACTGAGGGTATTTGGATTATGAACCGCAGGCCCTGTGTCAACAGGCTCGGTCGGACCGTACAAAACAGTTCAGGGGAGACTCCTGAGCCTCACTAGTCTGAGGCCGGAGGCCCCTCTCAGAAGACAGCAGCCCCTCAGACCAATCCAGAGGGAGTCCTCACCCGGGACAGGTGTACACTTTCCATGAGGCCACAAAGTCTGGGAGACTGTGGCTGGGCTTCGCATCCCTTGAAACCATAAATCCCCTTGTTCTGTTAGCAAAAACGAGCTTGTGTGGGATGGGGGCATCTGAGACCGTGGAAGCCTGAAGAAAACAGTCAGGGTTTCTGTGGGTTTTACCTGTTACTGATTCACAAGCCTGCATGGAGAGCTGTCTTTGCCAGGAGCGTGGATTGGGGGCTGTGGCCCTGAAGGACTTCGGCTTCCAAGACAGGGTTCCTGTGTCCTTCAGGGGATGTGGTGGGAAGAAAAGCCAGTCCTCTCATGTCAGGACCTGGGCTCCAGGTCTGCTTCCTCCCCCTGCCCCTCAAGTGTGTCAGGTTAGGGGTGTCGAGCACCAGAGTCTTTTTTTTTTTTTTTTTTTTTTGCGGTACGCAGGCCTCTCGCTGTTTAGGCCCCTCCCGTTGCAGAGCACAGGCTCCGGACGCGCAGGCTCAGCGGCCACGGCTCACGGGCCCAGGCGCTCCGCGGCATGTGGGATCTTCCCAGACCGGGGCACGAACCTGTGTCCCCTGCATCGGCAGGCGGACCCTCAACCACTGTGCCACCAGGGAAGCCAGAGCACCAGTCTTGAGGTTGGGCGGGATGGTGCTTTGAGGGTGACAATTCCTGTCCAAGCTCGAGGTCAGCTGGTGACCCAGTTCTCCGTGAAAGGACAGTGAGCTCGCACGTGTGTTCTTATGTGTGCCTCTCCGGTGTCTGCGGGCCACACGGGGTTCCAAGTGAAGGGTGCGAGACCCACATGCAGTCAGCGATTCTGAGGTTCGCTCTGTCCTCACACGACCCCTCTGCTTCGCCCGTTGTCGTGCCCCACCCCCATTAGGCCTGGCTTTTCATTTCTTAAATGCTCTCCGCAAAAAATGCTTCCGTTGTTCAACGTTCGGGAAAATTAAAAAATTGATAATATGGCCCTCGAAGGAAAGAGGTCTGTGATGTTCCCTCGTTGAGCTAATGAACCCGCTCCAAGGATCTGGGGGTGGAGGAGCCCGGAGTCCGTCCACGCGGCGTCCTCACGTGCCTTCTTTTGTCATCCGTTGGTCATTTCATCTCCTGCTTCTCATTTTATCGGCTCTTTCCTCTCTCGATAAACCCCTGCTCTTTCGAGCTTTATCTCAGTACCACAGTGAAAGGTCTTCAAAGAGCTAGTTTCAAAAGCATCCCGCGGAGAGAGCCAATTAAATACATGCAAATGGCTTGGCCGGGAGGCTGGAGCGTTCGGGGTCACGAGAGCGCCGGGAACTTCCAAGTGGAGCGTGGAAGCCGGGGCCCCGCGGCCCCGCCCCTACCTCCTCAACAGAGTGTCAGAGCCCCGCGGCCCGCGGGGCCCCCGTCCTGTTCTGCGCGGGGCCTCCCCTCCCCAGCGGGCAGGGTGTCTCCAGCAGCCACTTGGCACATTGGAAGACACGGCACCAGCTCTCTGAGTTCCAGCTTCTGCGCAGGCCCCTGATCGGGGAGGCTGCGATCCAGGACCTGTGGATTCCAGAGCGGAGACCGGACTGGAGGGACACAACAGAGCCTGGACGTTCCCTGGGGCGGGAGCTCTGCCAGCCCTGCCCGGCTTCCTGTGGCTGCACACAGGGAGGTCCTGCTCGCTGAAGCCTGGTCCAGTCAGGAGGAGGGCCTCGCTGAGCACAGTGATTGATTCAGTGGTGGGGTTTGACCTCGAGCCCCTCTTTTCTGGGGGAGGCGGCCCAGCGGGAGGCAGGTAGTTCCCGATACTTCATCCGAGAGAAGTTGCGCCTGGGAGGGGCGTCCCGTCCTTCTGGAAGCATCCTCGGTGAGGCTGGGGGAGTGGCCCTGGGCCCCCAGGGAGGCTCTGAATCCCACACACGTCTCTCTCTTGGGGGGCCACACCCTCCTGGAGGGCGAGGAAGCAGCCACCCCGGTCCCTCCCGGCCACAGGCTGTCTTCTCTGTCCTGGGAGACCTGGCCAGGAGGTGGCTGCCCACAGAGGTGCCCCGAGTAGGGGCCCAGCCCTGGCAAGGCAGCAGCATAATTGCAGCACCTTGCCTCTCACCAAAGAGCAAAAATTACTCACAATTACATGCCATCAGCTATTTTAAATTATTAATGGTGGTGAAATAATGTGTCTATTCAACAAGGAATCTGTCATAATTTTTAGTACTTGAAAGTAATTTCTTCTAGCAATTAAATCCTAATTTAGTGCATTTTCTGGGTGATGCCTTTTTTCAAGGGGTGCCTCTAAGTTGTATTGTTGGGACTTTTTTCCAGGCACTTTGTTCAGTAAAATTTGCCAGCTAAGATATTTGGGGGAGCAAAATAACCATAGTCTCGGAAGCGAAGTAAGAATAAAGGGTTGATCTGGCTAACACAAGGCCGCGTTTGCCGAGGGTGTGAAAGATGTGTGCCCGCCCGGTCTTCCCCACTGAGTCACCCCCTCTGGGTTTGTTCAGCGTCACTTACAGGAGACTGGTCTGGTGAAGAGTCCCAGAACGGGGCCGGCCCTCGGACCAGTGTCCAGGGGGCGCATCCTACCCATCCGCTCGCTGGGTCCCAGGCCACAGGCCAGGGCAGCCGCTGGCCCTCTCGACAGCCAGGCTGGAGCCAGGGCAGCACAGGGCAGCGCAGGACACAGATGCTGCTGCACAGGCCCCAAGTCTTCTTGTTTTACTTCTTCCTTTAACTTCCCGAACTGAACTCTCGACTCAGCAGGCAGGGTGCTGGGGGAGAGCTGGGGCCAGCAAGGGCGGGAGACTCTGGCCGCACGAGGATAACTTCCTCATGGTGGGTTTGCCTGTGGGCAGCAGGCGGGAGACCATTTTGTCCACCTGAGAGGGGATCTTATCCCTGATAAAATCTGCCACCTCCTTTGCCAAGTAGCAGATAAATATTCTGAGTAAATTCTTCAGAAATTAAATGACTTGGGCTCATCTGGGAACCTTGCCAATCAGTCATTTTAACTGTGCATGACTTCTATGTCCTGGGTGGTAACTGAAACTTGAATGTGGTTCCCGCCCTCCTGTGTTTATTTTCTGTCAGGAACAGTGGGACCAGCAGCCAAAAACCAGAGATGAAAGGTGACTGTGGTTACACACGTTTCTCCAGAGCAAACCGGACTGGGGTGACCCCCGCCGCCCCTCCCGGACGGCAGCCCTGCTCATACCGAACAAGCGGTGCCCTGGGCTCGGGGCCGAGGGCTGCCCCTCCCCTCGCCGCTGCTGCCATCCACACCATGCCACGCGTGCCCAGGCTTCCCACCCTCTTCTTCCTCCTGTCGCTCAGATTCCTTTGCCAAACCTGCAAGCCCCTCCCTGCCTGGTGACCTGAACTCCTCAAGCCCAAGTCCACAGCCACTGCAGAAAGTCACGGGAGGGTCGCGCCTGGCTCACGTGGTGGAGCTCAGCCTCCTCAGATCCGGGCCCTCTGTACGTGAAATATTTTGTCATGTCCCCTTTACTCTCCTGAAATAATAATAGCATCCCAACATACAAGAATTTTGAAGAATGAAATGCTGTGATACAAAAGGACAGGCAGGAGAAAGACGGGTGATGATAAAGCAACACAGGTTTTGATCTGTGCGCGCCCGTGCACGGCAGGGCCGGGGGTGGAACAGAGTGCCTGGTGCAGGTCTCAGGGCCGGTGTGCTCCTCTGGGTGACGTGGGGCCCAGCACTGAGTCTGAGTTGTAACAAGGGCCCCGTAAATGACGAGGAGATGAATGAAAGTACGTTCTGGAAGCTGCGGTCCTGCCCCTGGTCTC
The DNA here is from genome assembly GCA_004363435.1 of Platanista minor. Classification (NCBI taxonomy): domain Eukaryota; kingdom Metazoa; phylum Chordata; class Mammalia; order Artiodactyla; family Platanistidae; genus Platanista; species Platanista minor. Next base: position 28,575 of record RJWK010009545.1, read on the forward strand.
CAAAGGTGACCGGGCCCCGGAGGCACACTCTGCGGTGGGTCCTTTCAGGTCCTGCCTCCTGGCGGCTGGGGGCAAGCAACCTGAGAGCTGAGGCGGGCGGTGTCCCCGGACGGACGGACTGGGCGAGGCCAAGCTCCTGGTCGCCTGTGCGGCCCAGCAGGGAGGAGGGCCAGATACCCTGTCTTCTCCTGCCTGCCCTCTGCTCGCAGGCCTGATGCCGAGACCCAGCTCCCAGGCAGAGGTGGGCTGCTCCCCGAGGACCAGGCAGCAGCGGCAGGTTCACTGAGTGAGTGTTCAGTAGCCACACCAGCCAGAGGGCCTCCAAGCTGTGGAGAAGCTGTGGCGCCCAGTCCATTTCCCGGGTCGTTTGTTGGGGGAGCCCGGGGCACTGACCTTTTCAGCTTAGCTGCCAGCATCTCTCAGGCACAGCGGTCTGGGGGGAAGGAAGCAGGGGCGGTAGGTTCCCTTTCTGCAAACGTGACCAGAGGGAACAAGGAGCCGCCTGTGCTCTACCCACGAGCAAGGGGAAGAGAAGAGAGCAGGAGGAGGACTCACAGCCGCCCCACGGCCCTGGCCCCGGACCCTAAGGGGCAGCAGAGGCCTTCGTTTCTGGGCAGCACCTGCCAAGTGCCCAGCACACAGCGGGGCCTGGCCCTCCTGCTGCAGGCCCGTCCTTGGCCCCAGGCTGAGGGGAAGTGCCTTCCTGAGGGCGCATTGTCCATTCGGTCCTAACTCAGGTCTGGGTGGATGCATTTAACACCCCTGCTTCCTCTGCCGGGTAAGTGGCCTGGACACAGAGCCTCCGCTGGGAGGGAGGCGTTCAGCTTTGTGTGTTAACTGCGAACGTGCTGAGGTCAGTTTGTCACGGTAGCATCACCCAAACCTAATACGGAGGAGATTCAGTCTAGAAACAACTCATAATGCTGCTGCGTGACGATTGGAACAAAAGCTTGGCGTTCGTGGTGGATATATACTAAGGTTCTTGTGAATGCCAAAATTTATTAATTAACTCTGTAACAGCACATAATGTACTCCTTAAGGTGGTAAAAATATAATTTAAGAAACTAAGGAAAATTTCAGAGCCTCGATGAGTCTGTATGAATAGGACTAAGGAAGTTAATAAAGATGCAGAAATATTGCCGCTAAACTAAACCGTGTCACATTGTTACGTTACTCAGTGCAGTTAAGTGCCTTGCCCCCTGCGGCGATGAGGCAGCGAGCCAGGTCTGTCGGAGGTTGCTTCCACGCGTGTGGATGGGTGGAGGTGATGATGACGGTGATGATGAGATGTACAGTGTGTCGAGGTGAAGTCACGACCAGGAGGTGGGGGAGAGCTCCGGACTTCGCGGATCAGCCGGGTCTCCAGGAAACAGAAAGGGCAGAGAGCAGGGGGAGGGGAGAACCCTGCAGACAGCACAGGCGGCGGGGGCGGGGCGTCCTGCAGAGCCAGTTCTCTCCGCCCCACACTGATTATTGCCTGATCTGGAGCAGTTTTTAGGACTCGATGGACTAGCGCTGCTGGTGGAGTCAGCTGGGGCTCCCTGGGGGGCGCGACCGGCGTGGGGCGACTGGCGGGTACACGTGTTACGTCCTCCGTTCGTCGGCCTGACTCTGCTCTCCCCTTGGCCAGTCCTCCGGCCCCTCCGGTTAGCGCTCTCCGTCAGGCTCATCCACATCTAGGACACCCTCGGCGGACACTTGTGAGCTTCACGTCACCGCTCCACGAAGGAGATCCAGCAAAGTCAGGTGTCATCGCAAGGGGCTCCCTGGCCCACAGCAGCTATTTCAGATTTCCTGGCGCCCGGCGCTCAGAGGTTTACGCCCTTGTAATGCTGGCTCGTGTCCAGACTCGAAGTTCAGCCCCGGTGCGCTGTGTGTAGTGTGTGGAGGTGGGACCACGGGCTGGTGGAGAGCGAGAGGAGCACAGTGGGGACGGGGGAGGACGTCCTGACCTTGGGGTGCAGGGACTGGATCTTCTGGGCAAACCCATTGAGTGTCTCTGGTAAGCAAGGCCTTCAGTGTATTTACCTAGAGAACAGTCAGACAGGAGATGTGAGGGCAGGGCGTGAGCAGGCACCACACCTGAGCCCCGCTAGGTCCACTGTAAAGAGCTGGTGGCGGTCACCCTGACCTTCCTGAAAACACACCTGAGAAGTGCAGCACACACTTTCGAACCACTGCAGTTTTCGGGCCTGGCCACTGCTTTCAGTGACAGTGTCACCGGGTGTCCCGATAACAGTGTCCCCAGGCATTCCCTGCTTGGCTCTTGACTGGCCCAGAGGCTGACCTGTGTCACTGGCCGCTGTGATTGCTGCTGACCCTCTGCCTGCACCTCAGGGTCTATTGTGTTGCCCTGAAGATCCCTCCAGCTGCAGCACTAATGGCCCCAAATGCACTCAGTGGGGCCAGTGGTCTGTGTGTCACCAGCTCCCTAGGTGTTTAAGTGACAGGCGGGTGGAGTCCACTGTACCCGCTTTCATATGACTTTTGCAGCAGAGGAGGGGAGGAGATATTACAGAGCGGGAAATAATATTTCTGGCATCACGGGCACCACTAATGTAAAGAAGTGCCCAAAGCCCTGCCTTGGAGACGGGAAAAGCAGCAAGAGCCAGGCACGGCTAGTCGCAGAGGCTGGATTTCGTTGGCTGCCCTTGGGTCGTGCACAGCCCAGGCGCTAAGAAGTGGGCATGCTTGAAGTCATCTACGCAGTGATTTAACTTTGACCGTAACTTATGGAAGGAGGACATTAACTTATGCAAGGAAAGGGAGAGGAAAGACCACAGGATTTCGGACATCTTTGTCCAGAGAGGGCAGGTAGGGGCTCAGCTCCGACCGAAGCAGACCCCCAGTCTGCTGTCATCAGTTCTCTGAGAGCGGGCCACACCGACAGCCCTGTGCTGCCCGCCAGGCTCTGGCTTCACCACTGTTAGCGTGAGGGGTCCCGATGGAGCCCCCCCCAACCTCCTCTCAGGGTCCCTGTGGCTCCAGGATGGAGGATTCCTGTGCCGAGGTGGCTCTGGCACCTGGTGCTTTGCGGCCGGGAGGGCGTTGCCCACGGTCACTGCTGACACACTTGCTCGGCTCCTGAAGACACTGAGACGGGGAGCGGGCCCTCCCGGGTGTGTCCAGCGAGGTCGGCGTCCCGCCCGTGAGTGGCTCTGCAACAGCAGGTGCTGACCGCCGGGGAGTGTGGCCCATGGTCTGGCGAGAAGCCAGCGCTGCTCTCCTGGGTCTTTGTGGCTCCTTCCTGATTAAGCACTTGGCGAGACCACAGCAAGGTGTCAACGTTTGTGAACCTCGTAAATGAAAGAGCTTCCTGAGTGTCGGGCGGAAGCTGCGGCAGGTGTAGCAGCTGTATAATGTATAAATCATTAGAAGGGGGCTTGGAAGTAGGCAAGGCATTTTTGCTGCAGTTCCTCTGCCCTTTAGCAGCAAAAGGAAGTGGAAAAAAGCTGCACGTGTCCGGTGCAGAGGGGAGCAGGCTGGGTGCGGCCCACCGGAGTCCGAAGGGCTGGTGTCCCGGCAGCGGCGCCCCGGCAGCGCCCTGATTAACAGACGTTTACAGAATGCCACCGTGCGTCAGGACAGTTGGAGCCTATTTTCTTCCCTTTCGTTTGGACAATGGGTGAGAATTTTAAAAATCTGGCGTAATTGAACTCCATCTTTTTTAATGATATTTTTTCTTTCTGGCCACACCACGCAGCAGGTGGGATCTTAGCTCCCCGACCAGGGATCGGACCCGCACCCCTTGCCTTGGAAGCGTGGCGTCTTAACCAGTGGACCGCCAGGGAAGTCCCTGAACCCCATCTTGTAATGGTGTCATTTGACGATGGTACTTTGAGTGATTGAACTGACTGTGAATTCAACCTTCAGAGATGACAGAGCTTCACCTCCGCTCTGATTGCAAGTGCAATGTTGCTCCAGCGGCCAAGTCTGTGAGGTGCCTTCCCCAAGCCTTCCCTTAATTGTGCAGAGTCAAGCGCTGCCTACAGTCCCTCTCAGGCGTGGCTTCCTTTTGCCACACGTCACGGAGCCAGGAAGGTGCCCACGGCCCCGCATGCACCAGCTCTGCGCCCCACCATCCCCAGGGCGGCTTTGGACCTGACAGAATGTTCTGGCTCCTCCCTCTTGCTTGTCCCATCTGTCTAATTCCAGCAGGCCCCGCAGTTGTTCCACTCATCTTCCCCCAGGAATGTTGGGGAGCCAGGCAGGAGGTGAGCGCGGACTGCATGTGGCCCCTGCGTCCGTCTTTGTGGGGCCCAGGCTCGGCCACTGACGGTGACCGTGGTGGTGGGCGACGGGGTGAGCGTCCCATCCTGTCTTCCTTCAGGACTGTTTCTGGGTGAATAGTGCTGGGTTTGGGACACGTGTATCCCTCCCACCCTCCAAAGAAAGGAGGAGGGAACCCAGCTCGCTCGGGCTCTGAAGGCGCACCCCAGCTTGGGGAGGGCTTCCCTCCTCCGCTAAGCTCTACCTCTGGGAGGGAGCGCTGCCTCTGCCCTTCCTGCCCCGGGGCCACCTGGCAGCCAAGGAGACGTGTGACTCAGTGCAAAGGCCTTGGCAGGACCGCGGCTCGGGGAGGAGCTGGCGCTCAGGCCGAGGCCCTTTGGAGAGGTGTCCGGAACACCACCGAGCTTCTCATTCCTTCCGTCCACCAGTGTTCGTGGTGCCCGCTGTGAGCGGGTGCGGCTTTCCCTGGCCGGTCTGCGCCGCCACCTGGCCAGGGCCGTGTGTGCCGGGGTGACGGGAGCCCCCGGGTCCACCTTTCCCCGCCATGTGGACGGCAGGCCGCCCAGAGGATGGGAAGCCTAAGCCAAAGCAGGAGAACAGTGCTCAGTGCCCGCCTTGGGGCCGCCTGGAGGGTCACCAGCGGAATAGCCAGTGAGGGTGTGGAACCAAGGCTACTGGGGTCTCAGCTGAGACCACTGCCCACCAGCCTCTGAGCTCAGAGTCACCACAGAACAGCCCCTGCGGTCAGGAACAGCGCTCCATGGTGGAGGGCTACGCTGAGCCGATAGGAAAGTGACCCCCGGGCCGGGGCATGCAGAGCAGAGAGCCCACGGTTTGCAAGGAGGCACGTAGAGGGAGACGGTGTCTTGTCTGCCCCGCAGGTGAGAGGGCGGAGGAGGGGCTGTCTACACACAGGGAGAAGCAGGAGGAAAGCAGCAAAGTTTGGGACCTGAAGCACCCCCCCAAGATTTTGAGGGAGGTGCCCAGAGTGGACGGGGCCCTGGCGTGGGCACGACACTGGCTGGGTGGCAGTCACGCTGTGGAGAGGGTGTGCTGGACACCGTTCCGGGGCTTTCTACCAGGAAGGCGCGTAGCATAAGCCCACCTTTAGAGTTCGGGAGTTTGCAGCACCCAGCTGAAAAATGGGTTGGAACTCTGGTGAGGAAAGGGGTCCTGGGGAGAAGCCCCTCCTGTCCTCTCGTCCTGACAAGGGGGTCTGGAGCCGTGTCAGGTGTCCATCCAGGGGTGGCCTCTCTGGCCTGGACTGTTGCAGTAGCCCCTGAAATCACCCCTCCTGCTGCCCTTGCCTGGCAAAGTCTGTGCACAGCACCTGCTGGGCAGCCTTCCTGCTGTGAGCAGGGCCCAGAGAGGCCGTGTTGCCCTGGGAATTATGAGTCAAACGCCAGGCAGTGGAGACTTTGCAGTGCACTGCATGCAGTAAGAGCCCAACAAATAAACACGCCTCTAGTAGGACACGACTTCACACGTGACGGTTAGCAGCGCCCACAGGTAACTCTGCAAGTCTGGATTTCCGTGCCCGTGTTTTATTTCCTCTGCTGAGTTGGGTGGTTTTATTCCCAGAATGGGAGGCAGCTGTCACCTCTGAGCAGATGAGCACTGACTCTACACAGGAGGCAGTTATTGGCCTGGGGCAGCGATGTCAGGAGGCTCGCAGGGTAGGAGCGAGTCAGGCCTGGACCATCCGACCTCCTTCCCCATCGCACTTCCCAGGATGCAAAACGCGAACGTCGGAGGCTAAGTGGGGAGGCCAGACCTGGTCTGACTCTAGGGAGGGAGAGTCAGCACCGGTCAGCTGGTCAGTGGGCTGCAGGTCACCGTTAGTCCAGTGAACAGGCGCAGGATGTGCTGGGAAAACATTGCCGTTGGGTCAGCGGTCCTTGAGAATGTCTGTGGAATCAGTGTGACCGGACACGGTGCAGGGAGAGGCACCGAGCTGGATGGCAGGGTCCTGGCGAGAGGGTGTGTGCTGTGTGTACGCATGTGTTACCGTGTGTGAGTGTATGTATGTGCACACTTGATTGTGTGGCTGTGTGTGCACAGGTGGGTGTGTGTGCACACGCACGCGAGTGTGTCTGTAGGTCAGGAGAGCAGGGCAGGGAAGCGGGAGAGCCCAGGGCGCCCTGGGGCAGTCATTTCAGCCGTGGGGCCTGAGGAGACAGCCCCTCCTCCGTCAGGCAGCAGGTCTCGGGCTCTGAGGCCCTGGGGCCCTCGGTGCTGCCGGCCTGGGAGCAGGGGGCCCGGGACTCCTGGGGCAGGATGTGAACTACGGTGCGGTTTGGGGTTTGAGGCCGTGCGTGCCCCGGGAGTCCTGAGCGCTACGTGCAGAATTGGCTTGTCCTGAAATTGTGCGAAACCTACCAGGATATTCAAAAGGCAGCAGACCCGTTTCCTGAGCACGTCTCCACAACCTGGAGGTCGCAACTGAAAGGCGTCCGTGTGTCCTCGTCTGCCGGGGGTGCTGGCGCCTGCATCTCCGGAGCTGGCCTGTGTCTAGGGGCCCGTCTCACTGGTTTGTCTTTCTCGCTTCGGCGTTCCGCTCAGGCCAGGCTGCTGGGGTCCTGAGCTGCCAGCTGAGAGCTGCTGCCCCTGCCCCACTGCCCCCGCACCCCAGGTCCCACGCCCCTCGGCCTTGGCCCAGCACTCCTGCAAATATGCCCCTCCTGCAGGGGCCACGTGGTGGGCACAGGGAGCGAGCGTCTCTCAAGTCCACAGGCTGTCACTCTTTTCTGGGCGACGTTTAGCTCAATCCTGGGGGCTCTCTTGTGCCCTGTGCCTTCCTGCGCCACCTCTTCTGCTCCGGCCTCGCCCACCCGGAGCTGGGATGAGGGAGCTGCCCGGCTGGCACAGCCTCCCCCTTGTGCTGCATCTTCTGGGCCGTCGAGGAAGAGCCTGCTTGTTCTTCTTTCCGGGCCACTGTCTCTGCCACTTACAGAAATGTGAGCCGTCCAGGTTGGGCCGGTGGCTCCCTGGGTTAGACGCCCAGGTCCCCTTTGGAATGAAGCTGCTCAGAGGAGCAGCTCCTGCTCTCACACCGCGGGTGCTGGACTGCTGAGCTGCCCCCGGAGCTGCTGCCTCAGCTCTGCCATCTGCCCGTGGCTCAGGCGAGGCTGAGCTGCGTTCGTGGCCTCGCTGTTCCCTGCCCGAGCCGCTGACAGGCCCCCTCTAACATTTTAGCCTGTGGGTTTCCCCAGACTTCTTTTCCTTCTCAGGGTTTAGGAGAAAGAAACCGCATCTGCACCTGCCGGTATCACTTTTCTGTGAAGGTGCTGAGTGCTGCTTCGCGGGCGGGGATTTTAACCTTATCCTAACAATTTGAACGTCGACAGGATACAGTGCTGCGGGTGTTTTGTTTTGGAGGTTGTGGGAGCATACACTTTGGATTTCATAGCCCTTCCGGGCTCTATCCAAATAGATGATTTTCCTGGGCCTTTAGAAAAAGTCATATCCAGCTGGGCTCATGGCTTCTTAAACCATGATTTATGAATGTATGCATCACGATATATTACAAATAATTTATAAAGCAAAGTTTTGTGTATAAGACCTTATTTCTCCATGGGATTGCTTAATAAAGTTTGAGCAGTGCTGAGAAGGCAGCCTTTCAGGCACTGATATGAAACCTTTTGTCAAGCCTGCAGTGGATGCGGGCAGGCAGCCCGTGGCAGCATCCTGGCTCCGGGGTCCTCACGTTGGTAATTTGCTCAGCTTTGCTGGGTTTAGAATGTCTAGTGGCTGCACAGGTGTGAGCCTCCAAGCCCCATGGATGGACAGACAGGCGTCTTGTCCATCAGGCATATAGGCACTCTGTTCCCGTTTTCAGACTCAAACGCCCCACACATGCACACACATGCAAATGTGCACATATACCTGCACACGCGCACACATGCAAATGTGCACATGTACCCGCACACATGCATGCGTGCAAGTGTGCACATGTACCCGCACACAAACACACCAGCACACGCGGATGCACACGTGCGCATGCATGCGTACACATGCGCACACAGTTGCGTCCGCTCCCTGGCAGAGGCTGAAGGGGCGCATTACCCTCATCCCAGAGTGGGAGGGGTGGGGTCCACAGGGAGGAGCCACCGCGCCCGCCTTGGGCTCTTCTGTGCCAGGCGTGGACGTGTCTGTGCCGCGCAGTGGTCAGGGTGGTAGAGACGCTCTTCTCCAGCTGCCGAGCGAGATGCTGCAGCCGTTGGTGAAGACGTACTTAGGCGGCCGTCGCAGTGGTCCGTGTAGGTTCATCCCAGCGACTGAGGGGCGTTGGGACCTCACTGCCCTTTCCCGTAGTGCAGTGGGGGCTGCAGGAGCCACTGAGGGACCAGAGGACACACGTCTCCTGCGCTGCCTTCCCGCCTGCTCTCACGCACCTCAGCTGCCACCCTTGCTGTCCAGACGCCAGTTGTCATGTGTTTATGCTCTCACAGCCTCTGCCCGAGCACCTTCTGCTCCCAGAAGTCTCTCCACAGGTTCTGCTCCTACCAGACTGGGGTTTGCGAGCGGCTTCTCACTTGCTAGAATCTTCAGCATCAGAGAGAAGAGGCAGGTACCAAGGAGCCTTTCAGAGCAGCGTGTGTGCTTCAAGGCCTGGCTGTGCAGGTGGCTGCCTGGAGGCCCCCGGGGCCGCGTGCCCCACTGGGTCTCCTGTCCCACCTGTGCCTCCTTCACTCCACGTTAGAGCTGTTTCGTTGGCGTCACCCCCTCCATACCATCTCCTTATGGGACCGGGACGTCCAACAGGGTGCTGTCCGCCCCCCAGTCAGCACTGCGTGCGCCCCAGTGCCCGCTCACGGGAGACCTCTCACGGCCATGGCTTCTGGTTTAGGGGTCACGTGAAACCACATCTCCAAGTGTTTCCCCACAGTTTAACGATATGAACAGCAAGCAGCAAAAACAGACAAATAAGAGTCAGAAGAACCACAGGTGTGGGCAGTCCTTGAGAAGCCCGGTGATCCCACAGAAATGGACCCGCTCAGGGTCACTCCTCATCCTCCCAGAAATGGGTGCAGGAGAGTCTTACCTGAGCTGCTACCCAGGGTGTCCCTTTGGGTGGAGATGTAGGGGTGCAGAGCAGAAGGATGGTGAACGCACAGATTCACATTTCTGCAGCAACCAATAGAAATCCAATGAATGTCAACAACAGGAAAAAGAAAAGTCATCTGTGAGGACTGGAGCAGGAGGGAGGCCCACAGAGAAGAGGGTCCCCATGGGCAGCCTCCCTCCCGGATTCCTCACCAGTCTGCATGCAGAGGAGGGGCTGCAGGGGAGATGCTGGGCCGCAGGTGGGGAAGCTGCTGGCCGGCATTTCTGGAAGAGTCTGAGGCTTGGGTGGGTTTGGGAAAAGGTGCTAAGGCAGAGAGAGTGGAGAAGATGCCAGGCAGGACATTCAGCAAAGCTGCACCAGGAACATCAAGTGAGAAAGAATCAAGTAGATTGATAAGCCTACTTGAAGACAAATTGTACGTGGGGTCTCTCAACAAGTGGCTGGTTTCCTGAAGTAGGATTAGCGCTCCACCTGGAAAGGAAAAACTTCCCCATAAATGACTCTCAGATGGCAAAGAATAAAAAATGCTTTACATTCAACACTGGTGGGGTATGGCTAAAGCAGCACTCAGAGGAAAAGCCATAGCCTTTACCGCCCACATTACAGGCAGGAGTGCTTCTAGCCAAAAGGAAGGAAATCCAACAGTGGGTTGAGCAATACAGGTAATTCTGATCTCTCCACACAAGGAAGTTGGAAGTAGATGTCTGTTAACTGGTCCGTGATACTGGCTCAGACCTCGATTCCTTGTTTGTGCTCCAGAGTTCTCAGCACACTAGCTCTTCTTCCTCAAACTTCTCACCTCTGTCCTTGTCACCTAATGACCCCAGATGTCTCCTGCATTCCAGGCACCATATTTGTAATGAAAGAGGGAGGACCAAGAGACGAAAGGAAGTTTCCTTGAGTGGCTCTTTCCTTTTACAGCAAATGAAATAATTTCCACCCCAGCCCAGCACACCCTCCCTGGGTGGACTCCCGTCTTTTTCAGTGGTCAGAACTGGTCACCACCGACCAGTTCTGGCATGTGGTCAGCTCTTGTAGCCTTGACAGGAGTAGTAAGGGATGGCCCAGGTTGGCCATGCATGGTGTCCCCACGATGTCGGAAACAGAAAGGGTGGGGTGAGTGAGTGAAGCATTTGGTCAAGAAGTTAGAAGAACAAGACACACTCAGGAAAGCATAAGCAGTAAATAAAGACAAAGAAGATGAAGCAGAAATTAATGAATTAAATATGGACAGTCAGTAAAGTCGACAAATAACATTAAGTGCCAGCTATTTAGGAGAAACGGAGAACACGAAAATAAACAACGTGCCAGCTAATCAAGAAAAAAAGAGCAATAACACAGATACCCAAAGTTAGATGCAAAAAAGATCAGTCTTTAAAACAGGGAAAAAATGAGTACTCTGTAAAAGCATACAAATACATTTAAAATCTGCATGAAATAAATTATTTTAAAAGAAAAGAGTTATTAAATCTGATCACAGAAGGTGAGGGCTACCTAAACAGACTGCTGGTATTGGGAGAGAGATCAGTGCTACAACCAAGCCCACCCAGCACCATGAAGTAACTGGCTAGTTGGTTTCAGAGGTAAATTATTTCAAATCCTCAAGAAATGGATAATTTCAGTGCTATGTGAGCTATTCCAGCATATAGATAAATATTGAAGGTTTTCAAGTTAAGCATGGTGCTTCATTGCTTATTAGCAAAACAAATAAGAGTCTAGAAATAGACTAAAATACATGTGGAATTTCAGTCTAATAAAGATAGATTTTTAAATCAATAGGAAGAAGACAAATTGTTCAATAAACTGTGTTCTCATTGGGGAGAAAAGTATATTTGAGTTCTTCTTTCGGCAAAAATAAGTTCCAAGTGCACCAATAATTTAAATGAAAGTAATACAGGACACATGCTGCGTGGGGTCTGCACCTGGTGTCACAGCACTGCCCCACCTCTGTCCCACATCCCACGTCCCTGGGTCCCTGATTTTGTGGCCTCTTCCAGGGTCCTTTGTTACTCAAGGCCTGTGGTAGAGGCCCTCTCACTGCTAAATCACTCGTTGGTATGCCAAGGCTGCTGCTGGGCCAGTGGAGCTCACGTCCTGGGGGAAAGCCCTCAGCTGGCCCCCTCCTGGGGGACTTGCAATACAATAGGGAGGAAGTTCCCAGTAAAGAATGGGGGGAAAGGGAGTCACAGAGCGATGAGTCGGAAACCTGAACTCTAGACTAAGATAGTTTCCAGCAAACAGGACCCCTGCTCAGACTCATGTCGGGCTGAGAGGGACGGCAGCTCAGGGAAGGAGAAGCACATTTGCAGTGGGCAGGTGGGCCGAGCAGACCCTCGGGGGGACCTCCTTTGCCCTGCCCGAGTCCTGCCATGCTCTGCTTTTGCTGCCAGATAAACCCACTTTGTTTTTTAAAAGTATTTTAATTTTTAAAATTTATTTATTTATTTTTGGTTGCACTGGGTCTTCGCTGCTGTGTGCAGGCTCTCTCTAGTTGTGGTGAGCGGGGGCCACTCTTCGTTGCGGTGTGCGGGCTTCTCACTGCGGTGGCTTCTCTGGCTGCAGAGCATGGGCTCTAGGTGCACGGGCTTCAGGAGTATGTGGTGCACGGGGTCAGCAGTTATGGCACACGGGCTCAGTTGCTCCGCAGCAGGTGGGATCTTCCCGGGGATCGAACCCTTCCTTGTCCCCTGCATTGGCAGGCGGATTCTTAACCACTGAGCCACCAGGGAAGTCCCCGCTTTCTTTTAAATTGTTGAATAGGGTTTTCTTGGCCCGGGAAATGCAGGCAGGCTGCTTCCCTGACTCCTGGGAACCTTCAGGTGGAAAGTTATTTGCTACCAGGTGGGATGAATAAGTTAGTTACAACCAACTCAGTAAATAAGTTGATTATCACAGTTTTCAATGTGAAAATGAAGTGTGAATATATAACAACAAGACTGGTTTCTTGTATGGTCTGTAAATTGTCTCTGAAAACATTTTTCAAAGAGGCAGAGAAAATTGTCTTTACCATATGGCACCATCTTTGAAAGTCCTGGATGTGGAGCTTCCAGCCTGACTTACTACTTACTGCAATGCCTTCATCTTCCACAGCTATGAAAACCTGAGTTAAACCCGCTCAGGGGCTTAACTCTGTTGCCTCTGACCTGGAGCCTCCCTGGTCTACAGGCCAGGCTCACACCTGCAGCCTCAGGGATGCACGGTGGGTCTGGACTCTCCTCACAAAGGAAAACTGGCTGATGCCTATGGTCAACCTTATGTGTCTTGTTGAGCAAACGCCCCTTTCTACCTGGGGTCATCCTCCATACCTCCATACCATCCCCGGGGCACTTCGTGCTGCAGGTTCCGGAGCACCGTGCTCCTCTCCAAGGACAGGCAGCTCTTGCCAAGGGGTGGCCTCCAGGTGCCTACCACCATGTCTTCCCATGAGCCTAGATCCTGCCAGCGCTGCTGTCCCCCCAAAACCTGCTTGCCTCTGAGGGCCACCCTCTGTGAGTTCCCCCCTCCGCTGTGAGGTCCCCCCTCCCCTGTGAGGTCCGCCCTCTGTGAGGTCCCCTTTCCTCTCATTAGGATTAAAACAGGAAGTACTTAGAAGAGTGCCTGGCTCATGGGTAGATATTTTTATTGTTTTAAAATTAAAATTTTTTTTCATGTTGTTATTTTATCATATTTCTAAGACATAGTTGTATATTTTTGTCCTACTCAGAACGTTTTTAAGGCTCCGTGCTGCATGCAGAAAACGCCAGCCCTTCCTTGTGTGGTGTCCAGGGCCTCCTGTGGCCTCACACCAACCCTCCACCCGCCTCTGCCCCCTCGCTGGACTCGCACCCTCACCAACCATGTCAAGCCCTGCCCTGGCACACCATAACCTTTTTAGATTGGCTTTTTCACTCGGCAGAATTTTCTGGAGATTCATCCAGGTTGTGGCTGTGTCTGTAGTCCCTCCCTTTTACTCCCTGAGTCATTTTTACTGCTGAGTACTAGTCCATGGTGTGGATGGACCTGTTTGTTTAACCCTCACTCACTGGATGGCATCTGGGCTCTTTCTCGTTTGGGGGTATTATAAATGAAACCACAGTAAACATTTGTTTGCAAGTTTTTGTGTGAACCTAAGTCTTCGTTTCTCTGGAATCAGTGGCCAGGGGTTCAATTGCTCGGTTGTATGATGCGCGTGCTTAGTTTTTAAGAAACTGCCAAACTGTTTTCCAGGGTGGCTGTACCATTTTTCAATCCCACTAGAAATGTAACAGTGGCCCAGTTTCTCCAGATCCTCGGCAGAATTTGGTGTTGCCACGCTTTTTAATTTTAGTCCTTCCGAGAGGTGTGTAGTGATAGTTCGTTGTGTGTTTAATTTCCATTTGCCTGATGGCTAATGATGTGGAACACCTTTTGTGTACTTATTTGCCATCTGTACATCCTCTTCGATGAAATGTCTCCTCATGTCTTTTGCCCATTTTATAATTGGATTTTTTTCATGTTTAATTCTGAGTGCTCTGTATACTCCAGAGAGTAGTCCCTTGTTGGATATGTAGTTTGAATTATTTTCTCCCACTCTATCTGCCTTTTCCTCCTCTTAATAGGACCTTTCACAGAGCAAAAGTTTTTAATTTTGATGAGATCGAGTTTATCCATTTTTCTTTTTATGGGTGATGTTTGGTGTCAAGTCTAAGAACGTATTGCTTAGCCTTAGGTTCTAAAGATTTTCGTTTTTCTAGTCCCCTAAAATTTTTATTGTTTTATATTTTACATTTACATCCATGACCCGTTCTGGCTACTTTTTGTGTAAACCATGAAACCTGTGTCAAGGTTCCTGTTTTTGCCTCTGGATGCTCGACTGCTCCAGCACTATTTGTTGAAAAGGCAATTTTTCAGCCATTAAGTTCCTTTTGCACTTTTGTCAAAAATCTGTTGGGCGTTTCTGTGTGGGTCTGTTTCTGGGTTCTCTGTTTTGTTCTGTTGATCTCTTTGCCTCTCCTTCCACCAGTACTACACAGCCTTGATTACTGTGCCTATTAGTAAGACTATAGGTGTAGAATTATTAGGTAGAATGATTCCTCCTGCTTCATTCTTCTTTTTCCAAATTGTTTTAAGTTCTCTAGTTCCTTTGCTGTTCCACATAAATTTCTTGTCTGTATCTACAAAGAATTCTTCTGGGATTCTGATAGGAGTTGTGTTAAACTTGTATATCAATTTGGGGAGAGTTTACATCATTATTCTGCAAGTTCCAGTCCATGAACACATTATGTCTATCATTTATTTAGATCTTTGATTTCTTTCATCAACATTGTGTAGTTTTCAGTGCACATGTTTTATTAGATTTACAGCTAAATATTTTACTTCCTGAGTGACTGTAAATAATATTTTAGTTTCAATGTGTTCATAGCTAATATAGAAAAATAATTTATTCTAGGAGTTTTTTGTAGATTCATTGGAATTTTCCAGGTGGAAAATTATGTCATCTGGAAATAGGTAACAGTTTTATTTCTTCCTTTTTCATCTGCATGACTTTTATTTCCTTATATTGCTCTATTGCACTGTTGAGAACTTTTGGCTCTGTTGAGTAAAAGTGGTGCAAGAGGACATCCTTGCCTTTTTCCTGATTGTAGTGGGGATAGCTTCTAGTTTCTCACCATTAAGTGTGATGTTAGCTGTAAGGCTTGCGTAGATGTTCATTGCCAAGACAATGAAGTTCCTCTCAATTTCTATGTTTGTGAGAATATCAGTCATGAAAAGGTGTTAAATTAATTGATTTATTTCGGATTAAACCAGTCTTGCATCCCTGGAATAAACCCCATGATGTACAATTATTTTTATATATTGCTGGATTTTATATGCTAATATTATGGCATGGATTTTTATGTCAGTATTCATGAGGGATATTGGTATGTAGGTTTCTTTTTTCTTTTCCTCTTTTTTTGATATTGTCTTTGTCTGCTTTTGGTATCAGGTTAATATTAGCTACATAAAATTAATTGGAAACTATTTCCTCCTTTTCTGTTTTCCAGAAGGAATTGTATAGAATTCATACTAATTCTTCCTTAAATGTTTGGTAGAATTACCCAGTGAAACCATCTGGGTCTGGAAATATCTTTATGGGAGGTTTTAACTTATGAATTCAATTTTCATAATGGTTATGGGGCTATCAAATTATCTATTTCATATTGGATGAGTTGTAGTAGTTTGTGTTTTTCGAGGAATGGGTCCATTTCATCTAAGTTGCTATGTTTATGTGTGTAGACTTGTGTGTTCCCTTATGAGGTCTGCAGGGTCTGTACTGATGTCCCCTGTTTCGTTGCTGATATTGATAATTTGTGACTGGTCTCTCTTTTCCATTGTCAGTCTTGCTAGAGGTTTGCCTATTTTACTGATCTTTTCAGGAAAGCATCTTTTGTTTTCACTCATTTCTCTATTTTTTAAATTTCAATTTTGTTGATTTCTGCTCTTTATTATTTCCTTCCTTCTACTTGCTTTGGGTTTATTTTGCTCTCCTTTTTCTAGCTTCTTCATGTGGGCATTTAGATGATTGATTTGAGACTTTTTCTAATGTATTTAGTGCTAAAAATTTCACTCAGCGTAGCTTTAACTGTGCCCCACAAATTTTGATATGTTGTATTTTCATTTTCACTCAGTTCATTGTATTTTTTCCCTTGGATTCTCTTTGACCTGTGGCTTGTTTAGAAGTGTTGTTTAAGTTCCAAGTGTTTGGAGATTTTTCTTGTTATATTTATGTTATTGATTTCTAGTTTGACTCCACTGTGATTGAGAACATACTCTGAATGATTTTGATTCTTTTCATATTGCTGAGTTTTACTTATGTTCCAGGATATGGTCCACTTTAATTGGATGAAGATGCACATGTTTAGGAGGGTAATTGGGACGATGACAGTGTAGAAACTTTTGTCAGTTTCTGCTTCTCATATTTGCAGCTCTGTTGCTTGGTGTGTATACATTTAGGATTGCTATATCTTCTTGGCAGATTTACCCTTTTATCATTATATTATGTCTCTGTCCCAGGTAATTTTGATTGTTATGAATACTAATTTATCTGCTATTATGATAGCCACTGCTACTTGTCTTTAATTAATGATATATCTTTTTTTATCCTTTTACTTCAACTTGAAAGCTGGAGTGAGTTCCTTATAAACAGCATATGGTTGGGTCATGCATTTTTAATCCACTCAATCGATGTTTGTCTTCATTGGTATATTTAGCCCATTTATATTTAATGTAATTATTGACTTGTTAAGACTTAAACTCCTATTATATATTTTTTTGTTCTATTTGTTCTATTTTTGTCTGTATTCTTTTTCCTGCCTTCCTTTAGGTTATGTTCACCGTTTTTTACAAATCCATTTTTATTTATCTGTATTGTTTTTGAGTGTATCTCTTGATAGCCTTTTTAGTAGTTGGTATAGATAGTACATACATTA
>RJWK010009546.1:0-45263 GCA_004363435.1 Platanista minor
AGCTTACCCCTCCCCCTCCCCATATCCTCAAGTCCATTCTCTAGTAGGTCTGTGTCTTTATTACCGTCTTGGCCCTAGGTTCTTCACAACATTTCATTTTTTCTTAGATTCCATATATATGTGTTAGCATACGGTATTTGTCTGTCTCTTTCTGACTTACTTCACTCTGTATGACAAACTCTAGGTCCATCCACCTCACTACAAATAACTCCATTTCGTTTCTTTTCATGGCTCAGTAATATTCCATTGTATATATGTGCCACATCTTCTTTATCCATTCATCTGATGATGGACACTTAGGTTGTTTCCATCTCCTGGCTATTGTAATTAGAGCTGCAATGAACATTGTGGTACATGACTCTTTGTGAATTATGGTTTTCTCAGGGTATATGCCCAGTAGTGGGATTGCTGGGTCATATGGTAGTTCTATTTGTAGTTTTTTAAGGAGCCTCCATACTGTTCTCCATAGTGGCTGTACCAATTCACATTCCCACCAGCAGGGCAAGAGTGTTCCCTTTTCTCCACACCCTCTCCAGCATTTATTGTTTCTAGATTTTTTGATGATGGCCATTCTGACCAGTGTGAGATGATATCTCATTGTAGTTTCAATTTGCATTTCTCTAATGATTAATGATGTTGAGCATTCTTTCATGTGTTTGTTGGCAGTCTGTATATCTTCTTTGGTAAAGTAGCTTTTTAAAAAATTCAAATCAAAAACAAAGTTTTGCTTCTAGTGATTTCTCATATTAATAGCATTTTTAAAAAATAATAACTTTTTGACACCAACTTTTTTTACTTTGTGCAACTTAGAGTGAATGTAGTTTCTGATCAAAAACAAATGGTTATTAAAATAAAAGTAACCAAAATATAGATATTAAACTTAAAAAATAATGACTTTCATACTTATTTTACATTAAATTTATTGCTACATGTGCAAAATAGTATATGACAGACTGAATATCAGTTTCTATATTGCTAAGAAATGTCCAGTTCCCTTAATACTTTAAAGAGCATACTTAGAATAAGCACTGTGTTTTCAAGCTTCCAGGCTTTCATTTGAATATAGGATATAAATATAACATATGTACTCCAATAGAGACAGAGTTTCCATTCTGTCATTCCACTAAGTATAAGTCAAGAATTTTAATGGGAATTTTTAAAAATAATAATTTCCCAAAAGTTTTGCTCATTTACTTTACTCCTTAATTATTTTTTAAAATTTCATGAATTAGTTGTTTTGACCTTTAGGTTTATTATTCTCTGGTGGTTAATTTCTTTTGAAAGCCTTTTGAAAAAGAAATTAAATTTGGCCTGTAAAAAAATATGGTATGAAACACTTTTTAAATAAGTCCCATGTCCCAAATGACATCCACTGGACCTGAGAACATTTAAAGGTTATAATATTTACAATACAAACCACTTGAAGAATTTCTACAGACTTCATAGCTCATTGATTACTATCAGTTTTGTTTGTTTGTTTGTTTTTTCTGCTAGTGGTGCTCACTTTATTCAAGAAGTGTTATATGAAGAATAACTACCAAAATGTAATATCTCAGCTTTCTTGGGAGTTGCTAAAATCATTTATCCCCTTTACATGGGACATAAGAAGGAAAACATCAAGGGGGATAGTGTACTCAATTTTCTGAATAGTCTGTGTTTACAAGTTATTTTTATTCATTCTGTTAATGATGCAGTTTAACATATATATGTGTGTTTATGTATATACAGTTTATATATAAAACTATATTAAACTGCAGAGTCATATATAGTTAAATATATTTCTAAAAACTAATATATTGAAATTCTTTTAAATTTGTAAACAGTAGTTATTAGAAATGCAAATTTCTGAGCTTCCAACCAAGACCTACTACTACATTACAAATCCTTGGATCAGGGCTCAGCAACCTGTTTTTTCACAGGCCCTCCATGTGATTCTGATGCTGTTCAAGTTTGGGAATCACTGTGCTAGAAAATCGTTATCTGCTGTAATGAGACAGGTATTACTTATGAAGGTATTCAGCGGCTGCTTGATACAGTGCTGTAGTTTGTTCCAAACTCTTAATTAGTGCAGCACTATGAATAATTTACAATTAATATAGCTCTGGATATTTTTAAATTTAGAATTTTACAATAAACACACAGCAGAAAAATAGGTATTTTACTAGCAACTCGGGGAATCTATTCTTAACACTTTTGCAAGAGGGATTCATCTTAGAATCCTCAAGTTTCTCTCATGTAATCTTGGAGCTCAATTTGAGCTGCATGTAGTAGCTTCAGTATTTGTAAATACTGAAGATATTTATACATCCGCATCCATTGCTCACGATAAAAGAGATAACACTAAAACCAAAAAGAATAGAAAAGCCTTGAATTAAGTGATAGTGAAACTGGAATAAGGGATATGAAAGTTCCCCCATCAAGGAGTTACTAGAATATACGGTTGTCTGGGAAATGACTATGAAACATTCCTAGAAAGTTACTGAGATCAGCTTGATTGACTTTATGTGCCCCACGAAAGATATTGGAGATTATTCAAAGGCAGTATTTTAAAGAGGTGATTATGGAGGACGTTGTAATCAAAGAACAGACAGGCATCAGAAAAAGCAGCTGGAAATCACTGTGAAAGTTCCCATGATAGATTACAGGAACCTAGGATCAGCCCTCTATTCCTTTTATTATACATCTTAGTGATTTGGCATAGGTTAAATTTTCATTATTTTGCTGACCCTCCAAGAAGGAATATTCTAAAAATATCAGGGGCTTCCCTGGTGGCACAGTGGTTGAGAATCCGCCTGCCGATGTAGGGGACACGGGTTCATGTCCCAGTCCGGGAAGATCCCACATGCCGCAAAGCGGCTGGGCCCATAAGCCATGGCCGCTGAGCCTGCGCGTCTGGAGCCTGTGCTCCGCAACGGGAGAGGCCACAACAGTGAGAGGCCCGCGTACCGCAAAAATAAATAAATAAATAAAAATAAAAAATAATAAAGAATTTTTATTAATGTCATTTTCATAATAAAGCCATAAAATAAAGAGAAGCCAAATTTGGCAAATTGAATAAGTTGTAAGACCTTTGGGGGGACTCAGTAGAAACAAAAATTAGTAAACTAAGGAAGACAAAGCAAAAGAAAAAAAAGAGGGCATAAGATGCTCTAACAGTAAAAGTAATCAAATTTCCCTTCCATATGACAATACAAGTTAATGTTCTTTTGGGTGTAGGGTTAAGAATAAGGTAAACTTTAAACAAATGTGAGGAGTGATCTCCCTTCTCAACATGAAGTGACAAGACCATGAACCCAGCAACCAGGAGATTCAGCCAGTGCAGGAAGAGAAGAGAGATTCAGTGTGATGGTTTCAAAGAACTTTAACACTCCATCTGAACTTGGATACTTATTCTATGCCATGGAAATCAAGAGAGCTGGTAGCCATAAACTTTATGGATTTTCTCAAAAGTCTTCAATTGAGTTTAAAGCTTGTGGATGATATGAATCAATTTCGTAAACTGTGCCCTAGAACTATTTGTCATCTGTATCCTGAATGTTGGATGGGTAATCATTTTTTGAAGTAGAATTAGTGATCATTTTGATTTAAATTTACCCATTCTCTTGTGTTGAAAAAGCAAGTAAACAACAACGTAGTCATAAACCAAAAATAACTGTAGAAATATGTGAAAATGTTTATTGATAGAGCTGCTTCACTTTTTTTTATAAAGGGGGCACATTTTTATCTTATTTGGAGCAGTAGAATATATTTGAATGAGTAATCAATTTTAGAGCCAGCAGGGACTTTAGAAGTCCTCTAATGTAATTCCTTAAGTACACAGACAAGCAGCTGAAGCCCAGAGAGTCTTAGTGACTTGCTCAAGGTCATATCATTGCTCTCTGGGTCTGTGTTCAGTGGTCTTTTCATTAATCTTTTCTGTCTTGGTCTGTGGACAGTACCAAAGAAGGATTCAAGATTATGTGATTTAATGTTGAAGAGACTATACTTCATAGAATTTCAGGACTATTTTGTCTGAGTGTCTTGCCATGCAGCACCCTAAATAATAAACAAATTTTGGAATATGTCAGTCAATGTTGAGCTACCTTTCTCAGCAGTTGAAACATGCTGATCTTTCATAAGACCAAGAAGAAAATTGAGTTATATAGGATTATTATTAGCTCTCCGTTCTCTCATATATCCATATCCCCTCATCACAGCTTGGTTTATGATCCAGGGAATGAGCTGTCACTTTCTGCCTGAAGATTCTTAACTCATTCTCTGACAACTAGAAATTGATTTTAGCTGAGATTCAAATATAAATCTAAATGTACTTGCATTGAAAGAGTATTTTTAATGTTAGCTCATAACCAAAACAAATCTCATCTACTCTCAATTTTCATAAGAACCAGTAAGTGTTTTGAGATCTTTTAAAAAATTAGTACATCATTTTTAATGTGACTAGTCTTCAAACAGAAGAGTTAGATGTGTTATCTTCTAGCCAATAAATCCTCAAGATTTAAAATGTCTCAAAATTATTACCAACATTTTTGTCTTCTGAACTGCTAAAATAGTAAATTTTTGTTGGATACTTTTTACAGAAATATATGGTGCTCTTATGTATATTTTTTTGGAATATATAATGTGGCTTCTCTGTGAGCAAGACTCAAGAAAAAGCTGTCATTTTGATTAATACAGCACAAGCTGTACTAATAAGTGGCTTCAGGAGATATTTGTTCATTTGATTCTAGGTAACTGAGAACAATTGAACAAGTATAAACAAGTAAATGTGATACTCTAGACATTTTAGGGTAGAAAGAGAATGAGAAACAATCTGCCCACAAGGAGTTTCTAGCATACCAGTATGTTTTGTCTCGTTCTTGTACATCCAGCTTTCAGAGGCAAGAAGGAATATGGTCTGAGGTGTTTGGACATTTAATTCTAGCTGTTGATTATTTCATAATCATATATGATGCTGGTTTTTAAATTTTTCTTATTTTGGAATAATTTTAGATTTATAAAAAGGTGGGAAAGCTAATACAGTAGATCCCATAACACTACCATATGCACAAGTTTCCCCTAATGTTAAGATTTTATATAAGCATAGTAATATTTCTAAAAACCAAGAAATTCATATTGATAGATTACTATTAACTAAACTACAGATTTTATTCAGATTTCACCAGTTTTTCCACTAACATCTTTCTCCTGTTCCACTATCCAATCCAAGGTACCCCATTGCATTTAGTGTGAAAGAATTTTTCTCCCATCAGTTTCTATTCATTAATATATTTTACAATGTATAAGTTTGACTCTATAATCAGTTTTTTTTAATAATAGAGTTTATTTCTTAGAGAAGTTTTAGATTTACAGAAAAGTTGAACAGAGAGTACAGAGTACACTGCACTCTGTACAGAGAGTTCACATATACTCTCCCCAGTTTCCCCTATAATTAACATCTAGCAATGCTGTAGTATGTATGTTAAATCTGATGAACCAATATTGATGATTTTAACTGAAGTTCATATTTTAGTTAAAGTTCATAGTTTACATTAGAGTGCACTCCGTGTTGTACAATTTTCTAGGTTTTGCCACATGCGTAATGTGTGTATGCACCGTTTCAGTATCACACAGAACATTTTCACTACACTACAAATCCCCTGTGCTGTGCCTATATATCCCTTTCCCCCTCCTGTGACAACTCTGATCTTTTTACTCTTTATAATTTCCTTTTCTAAAATGTCCTATAGGTGGAATCATACTGTATGTAGCCTTTTCGGAATAGCTTCATTCACTTAGCAATGTGCACTTAAGGTTCCTCTGTGCATGATGCTGCTTTGTATTTGCTTTGACTTTCAATTTATACTTCTAGTTTTACACTTTTTTTTTTTTTTTTTTTTTTGTGGTACGGGGGCCTCTCACTGCTGTGGCCTCTCCTGTTGCGGAGCGCA
This sequence comes from Platanista minor, assembly GCA_004363435.1. NCBI lineage: Eukaryota > Metazoa > Chordata > Mammalia > Artiodactyla > Platanistidae > Platanista > Platanista minor. Next base: position 5,928 of record RJWK010009546.1, read on the forward strand.
GGCTCCGGACGCACAGGCTCAGCGGCCATGGCTCACAGGCCCAGCCTTTCCGGGGCATGTGGGATCTTCCCGGACCGGGGCACGAACCCGCGTCCCCTGCATCGGCAGGCGGACTCTCAACCACTGCGCCACCAAGGAAGCCCTACACATGTTGTTTTGAATTCTGAGTTTACCAGAGAAGTTTTGTCTATGTGTTCCTTCCATTTTCTACTTAATGAGGGCTGCTTCTTTTTCGGATCTGTTTTGTTTTTGTTTTTGTTTTACATAATTCTTGGTCTCAAGTTATAACAAACCCTTCAGTGCAATATACTTAGGGAATATTTGAACATATCAAGACATTCCTTTCTTTGCATAGTATCACTTGTAAGATGACACGGTGTATTTCTTCTACATTTTCCTTACTTTTACAATACCGTTCAATTATTTATTTTTGGTTAAATAGAGTCCCAAATATTACGTTTTCTTCTCATTTTCCAAGCACTTTGAATCTGTAGTCATGGTGAATTGCAGTTGTTTATACTTCTTAATTCCCTAAACTAATTTTTAGGCTATGAGAGTTTAATGAGAGTTGAGAAAAAAAGTCAGAATAGGCCAATCTACTAATTAAAATATAACAGTTGGTTGACCGACTTTAGTTGTATAATTTAAAACAAATTAGGGAATAATTATCGTATAATCCTTATACTATCAATAGCATGCATTTGATAATGGCATAGGATTTCATAGAGCATTCAACAGATTAAAATAAAATTAAATCTACCTTTATAAAAATAGACAAATTTCTTTTTCTTTACAGGAAGAAAAAAATGATTTCTATAAAGTATAAAGAATATTTTTTTCCTGGTGATCTATTTAAGAGAGAAAAGGAGAGGGAGAGGATTGGAAAACAGATATTATTTTGCCTAAAATCACTATTCTCAAAATTTTGCTCCTAATAAATTTGCTTTGTTTTTTCTAAATCAAATGTATTAGAAATTTATTTTAGTTGTGTATGTGTGTATCCACACATACAGAGAGATACAGACACATGTAGAGACAAACACACGTATGCAATATTTTTTCTTTTATATAGAGATTCTTCAGGCGAACACATAGAAAGTTTTTAAAAATAATATCCATTATAAACATTCTTAATAAAACCATTCCCTTATGTGGACTCAGTCAGTTTTCAGGTGGGTAAGCTCTTTGAGCTAAACCAGTTTTTTTGTTGAAGTATAATTGATATACAATATTATATTTCAGATGTATAACATAGTGATTTGATATTTTTATACATTATGAAATGATCACCATGATAAATCTAGTTACCACATGTCACCATACAAAGTTATTACAATATTATTGACTATATTCATCATGCTGTACATTACATCCCTGTGACTTTTTTGTTTTATAACTGGAAGTGTGTACTTCTTAACCCCCTTCACCTAGTTTGTCCAACCCCCTACCCTTCTCCTCTCTGGCAACCACCAGTTTGTTCTCTGTATCTGTGAGTCTGTTTCTGTTTTGTTTGTTTGGTTTTTTGGATTCCACATATAGGTGAAATTTTATGGTATTTGTCTATCTTTATCTGACTTATCATAATACCCTCTAGGTTCATCCATGTTGTCACAAATGGCAAGATTTTACTTTATTTTTTATGGCTGAGTAATACTCCATTGTGTATATATACCACATCTTCTTTATCCATTCATCTACCAATGGACACCTAGGTTGCTTCCATATCTTGGCTATTGTAAATAATGCTTCATCAAACTTTAAAGCTTTTGCACAGAGAAGGAAACCATCAACATAACAAAAAGCCAACCTACTGAATGGGCAAAGATATTTACAAATCTGATAAGGAGTTAATATCCAAAATATACTAAAAGAGAGAACTAATACAACCCTATATCAAAAAAGCAAAACAACCTGATTAAAAAGTGGGTAGAAGACCTGAATGGACATTTTTCCAAAGAAGACATACAGGTGGCCAACAGGCACATGAAAAGATGCTCAGCATCACTAATCATCTGGGAAATGCAAATCAAAACCATAATGAGATACCACCTCACACCTGTTAGAATGACTGTTATCCAAAAGACAACAAAAAATACAAAAAATAAGTGTCGGCAAGGGTGTGAAGAAAAGGCAACCTTTGTGCAATTGTTGGTGGGAATGCAAATTGGTGCAGCCACTGTGGAAAACAGTATAGAGGGTCCTCAAAATTTTAAAAAATAGAATTACCATACAGTATAGCAATTATATTTCTAGGTATTTATCTGAAGAAAATGGAAAAACTAATTTGAAAAAATATATATATATATATACCCTAATGTTCATTGCAGCATTATTTATAATAAACTGATTCTTATCAAAATTATTTAAAATAATGTTGAATGATCTCCATAATGTAGACATTTGGAAGATCTTCTCTTGTGACTTTTTCTTCATAAATTTGTCTGAATTTATAATATTCAATAATTTACATCCTCCTCACTGAATGAAATGATTAAAATACCCCAAAATTTTTTTAAAAATCTACTCTTTCTTCTATATTCTTTCTCTCAGATAATGCATTAAATATCTACTTAGTCACCTAATGTAGAGACCTTTGAATCAATCCTGATTTATTGGCTCTTTTTATTCATATAGAATTTTTCACTATTTCCTAAGGATTCTTTCTCAAATATTTTTAGGATTTATTTCCCACTCTCCATCTTCCCTGTTGCTGTATTTCAGTCTAGCAAGCATCACTGAAGGAGGCACCAGTGTGTAAAACAATCTTTGGCTTAATTAAGTAATATTATCTAATGAAGAAAGAAAACTTAAAATAATTTAAAAATGAGATATAATGCTAAAATGAACAGATGCTAATTCTGGAAAAAATGTTTATTGATCCTGATCTTATGACTAATCCTCACCCATGAGGACTTTTGCCTAGAAGTATAACGTGGGGCAGAAATGGAAGTCGTTATAAAGGTGGAGATGATGACTACTAACAGTTGAAATAGTGGAATGACCCACATATTAGCAAAGAATAAGTTTAGGAAAAATTCATCAGTTCCTTTGACAGGAAGCATGGAGTAGCAGGTAAAAAAGGAGGTAACCAAAGTGGAAAAGTCTTTGTTTTACCTTAGATAAGTTAAAGGAAAAGAATTAGTGGGGTATAGGGTAGTAGAGTTCAATAAACAAGAGAAGGACAAAAGCATTTGGGAGAAATGATGCTATGTTTCAGAAATGCATAATTCCTAGAATGTACTAATATTTGGGGGGGGGGGAAATGAATGGCCTTGTGTGTTGATGGTAATACACAAATTACCAATACCACACACATGTGCACATGTGTATGCACGTGTGTGTGCATGTGTGTGTGTTTATTTACTTATTATTGGAAATTAAAATATATATTAAAATGAAAACTGCATATTTAATAAAGTTGATATAAAAGGATCATTATAGGGGCTTCCCTGGTGTTGCAGTGGATAAGAATCCGCCTGACAATGCAGGAGACACAGGTTCAAGTCCTGGTCTGGGAAGATCCCACATGCTGCAGAGCAGCTAAGCCCATACGCCACAACCACTGAGCCTGAGCCCTAGTGCCCGCAAACCACAACTACTGAGCCCACGTGCAACTACTGAAGCCCATGTACCTATAGCCTATGCTCTGCAACTGCAACAAGAGAAACCTCAATGAGAAGGCCATGCACTGCAACGAAGAGTAGCCCCTGCTCACCACAACTAGGGAAAGCCCATGCACAGCAACGAAGACCCAACACAGCCAAAAATAAATAAATAAAAATTTAAAAAAGATTGTTATAAAAAATAAGGGTTTATTCATGTACCTGTTATTAAATTGTCTTGAAGATGCTGGGACTAGTGACTATGGATTTACTGTTTTACTGGGAAGACTCTGCTCTCAGTCTCCATCTCTTTCTGTCATTTTCACTTTTGGGATTTAAAAATTTAATTGATGAGCAAAGGAGACAAGAAATATTTGGTAAATTTTGTTTAACAGCACCTGAAAAGAACATATGAATAAATTAAGATCACATGTCAATATCAAAAGTTACACAAAATGTTTCCATCTTTAATGAAACAGGAGCCCAAACTGAATTTAAAGTTAGTTTTCTCTAGGTTTCTTTCTTTCTTTTTTCTTTTTGCGGTACGCGGGCCCTTCACCGCTGCAGCCTCTCCCGTTGCGGAGCACCGGCTCTGGACGTGCAGGCTCAGCGGCCATGGCTCACGGGCCTAGCTGATCCGCAGCATGTGGAATCTGCCCAGACCGGGGCACGAACCTGTGTCCCCCTGCATCGGCAGGCGGACTCTCAACCACTGCGCCACCAGGGAAGCCCTAGGTTTCTTATTTTTAAAGATTGAAAAATGGTCAGAGAAAAGTCGTGCTTTTTAAATTAGCAAAAAAATATGCTTTTAAAAATCATGCATATCTTTTAGAATAGTAGAACATCCTTTTGGAACATCTTTTGAGGATTGATTTAATCCTATATATATGTGTGTGTGTGTGTGTGTGTGTGTGTGTGTGTGTGTGTGTGTGTGTGTGTGTATCTTTTTCTTTTCAATCTACTCATCTCAGGAAAGGTCTGTTTGTCATTTCACTTGTAAAAACAGTTGGTGAATGCATCTGAGTTATTTTCAATTCATGTCACTGCCACTTCAGTCTGTAAAAGAAGAGAAGAAATCACTGTCCTTCCCAGGAACTACCTAAGTTAGATATTTGCAAATAGAAAATATAGTTTAATTGGATTTATGATATAATATAAAGTAGTTGTAAAATGCACATCAATATTGGGACCTGAAAGTACTGAGTCACAGAGAGCTAGAATGGCATAATGCAAATTTCAAAGCCAGCGCATACTGATTATCATAGTCCTTTAAAGGGGACAGAGAAATGGCAGCAGGGCCCATAGTTCTCCAGGAGTCTGTTGAAGTAGAGAATACCGTGCCAAAACAATCGTAAAGTGTTCTATATAGTTCAGTGGAGTATTGGAGTATTGGATTTCGTGGAGTATTGGTTTCTTGCTGAAACCATGTACGTCTGACATGATTTTACAGACACAAACTTAAAAACTGTATGAAGTTTTGCCTTTGAAAAGTTCTCCATTCATTCTATAAATATTTACTAAAAATAACCTATTTACTGAGGCAGTGCCAGACATTTTTTAAGGTACTGATTTGAAAATGGAACAAGCACTATTTTTAAACATTAGTCATCTTCAGGATTTCCCTTTCTGAAATAGAAAATCATTTAAACTAGTCATGTAGAAATGCTGTGTCATCCATCAGACACTAGTCATGAACTTCAAGTGGTTAGTGGGTACTTATTGAAAAACTACCCACATTAAATGCATAGAAAGAGTAAGAAAGTCACTATAGATATCCTACAGAAAATATAAAAGTTTTCGATCTCTATAAAATTTAAGAAGTTGTAAGAAGCAAGTTAATACAGTTTAAATGCAAAGAAGAAATTTACTGGCATGCCAATATGTGATAGACAAAGGAGGGGTGATTGATATTAATTAATAGGAAGTTTTAGGTAGATTTTTCTGTTCTCCTCTCAGGCCTTGTAATAAAGGAATAAAATTTGTAATAGAATTCACAAGTAAAGGCACCAAAATGTATTCCCATGTACAAGTACCAGCTTGTTCTCAAGTATGACTACAACCTACCATAAGCAATAGGTTCTGTTGCAGTATATCCATTTCCTCATATCTCTGGCTCTCTGTTCAGTGATACAGTTGGGATAGAAAAGGAGAATACGACTCTGAAAGGGTATCGGTAGCATGTGAATGACCTCGTGTTAATTAAGCACTTAACTAAGTTCAATTGTGTCTAATCACACAACAGACACTGCAGATATGAAAGTCAAAGTGATAACAAACAACTAGACTTCCATGGGGAATGTTTGATCAGTTAAACAAATGCCTTAATTCTAAACTAGATGTAAAATCATCTGTGTCTTTCAGGAAATTTGACAGTAAAATTTGACACATACTCCTATTATATATGAAAACTTGTTTATATTATATGTATAGACAGCTAATATACATTAAATATTGAAAAAAGGATAAATTAAAAAGGCTAAAACAAATATCAATAGCAGGGGCTAATGTACCTCATTTTGGAGACCTGCTAGTGTAGATAGTAGATGACATTCTTCATTTTATTATCAATCGTCATTTCCAGAATTTGAAAATTAATGTAGTTTCTCCAAATGCATGTATACACCTTTGAGAAAGCTTCAAAATACTGATAAATAGACAACATTCTATGTTACTGAAATGTTACTAGGTATCAATTTGAATTTAATATGTATTAAGTTTTCTCCATACCATTAATTGCTTACCTCATGTAAAACAGTCAGAATGACAGATTGATACAGGCAGAACAGAGCCTCATATGCATGTCGGACATTCATAAATTTAACATCTTTAGTAAAAGATTTGCTTCTTATAAATTTGGGCAAGTTCTAACACCTTTTCCTGGTTATGCTCAGGATTAAATCCTATGAGAGAAAACATGCTCAATGCTTTAACTTTGGTAATGAGAGAAATATTATGAACAAATTAAGTATTGTTAAGGGGAATGGGGCAATTGATGATTCATAAAAGCAGCAGACAGGTAGATCCAGTTATCATGGCTGAATTGTGTGCCACTGAAAGTCATTTGTGTCTAATTGCCTACTCCAAAATCTATTCAGTCCTTTCTCCTAATAAGAAGACCCCCTATTCTTTTCAGACTGACATTGTACCATGCTAAAGGAATACATTTCCCAGCTTCTATCAAATTGAAATGTGTACACATGACAAAGTTTTGATGAGTTTGATGTAAGTAGGGGTATGGAACTTCTAAGAAGTTGCTGTACAGGAAATCTGGCATTTGGATATTGATTGGCCCTACAGCAGTTATCCTGTAATATGAGGATGCAAGCCACATACTAGATCAATGTAGTAAAGAGCTGAGAGAAGCCTGGCCCACCGATGATTTCAGGGAGCTGCCATAGCAGATACAAACTGTTTACCTCTAACCTGTTAATGTGAGAAAATTAAACCTTGTATATTATTGAAGATTTTCCAGGCCCCATCTCTACCAGTAGAAAATGATTACTAATATACCAACCATATAATATTTTAGAAAAACCAAGTCTAATATGGTTATGTGCATAAATATATACATTCTGCATTCTGTATAGAAGCATGATATTAGAAATAATAGAAATTAAATAAAATATAGAAATTAAATGTTAATACATATGAAATTTGCCAATTCATTTCATAGTCTGGTATATACCCTCAAACTTAAGAAAGAAAAATCTTCTTCCAAATTCTGTTTGCAGCAATCTATCCACCTTTACTCTTCAAAATAGTGAGAGGTATTTACAGGGGGCTGAAAGGGGGATTTTTAAAAAAATCATAGATGTCCTATGTTGAAAGAGTATTTAAAACTACAGTATTGTTTGAAGGGAGTTTTTCGTTTGATAAAGACTGCTGTCCCACCTTGAGATTGTGAATTGGATTATTTACATTATTTCACATACATTCTGGGGTATTTAAACTCATTTTTCTCTGGATCACAAAAGTAATCATCATCATTATGGTGTCCATATTAATTTGTATCTATGTATTCTCTGCTTTATCTGTTGGCAATTACAAATGCTGTCTCTAGCTCAGTGAATAATATGAGGCAACACAACATACATAAGTCATATACATTAGAATTAACAAAAAATACTCTCAGTTGTCTACTTCTGGTCAACATAAAACAACCTCCTCATGCTGTTTCTTATTATGATTAAAGGCTCTCAGAGACTACACAGACATTCTTTCTCCACCTCCAACCTCCTTTCACATATGGAAGTTTTAACTTAGGGTCAGGACCATTCAAGATGTCTAGGTGATTTTATTCATCTGTTTTTATGAATAATTCTCAGGACCTAACATGTTCATCCTGTTAAACATTTTAGAGAGGACTAATGGAACACAAACTCTTACTATGAAAAAAAGACTGGAATTCAGATTATTATTCTTTCATTTATGGTTTCAACCTTCAGAAACTTATAATTTTCTAAAAGATCATGCTTATATTTCCCATCCAGTCAAATATTTTTGCAGAATCAAGACACGATATGGTACAAAGTAAAAATTACTTTTATGATTATAGGAATACGTTTAATACAAAAACGGATGTGAAAAATCACAAGGGGATTTTTAGTATGTTTCTGGATGAAAGAGGGAATGTGAGTGTATATATGTTAATAGCAATTTGAAAGTATTCATTATGAACTAGGGACTAAATTCCAGCATTTTTGATACCAATTTGCTGGGTGAGCTTAGAAGAGTCTCTCAAGGTACAGTTTTTAGTATTTATCTGTAAAATTGTTGAATTATTTTATTGTCTTTCTTTGGTAAATATTATAAGCTGAGTGGAGAAAAAGATCTAAATATAGGTTAGTACAATAAAGCATATATAATTAAGCCAGGTGTAATAAGCACCCCACTATATGTTAATTCCTAACTGGTATGCATACAGTAAAAACTATAGATGTTTAAAATAAAGAGATCCACAATGAACTGGAGTGGTTGGAGAAAGAGACCTTTAAAGCTGGAAGTTCAGCTTTGCCTTGGAGGGTGTGTAAAAGTCTGAGAGAAGATGGGAATGTTTCCTACCCACTCTACTGGGTTCATAAGCCACCTTGCTCTTCTGCTTATTTCTTTCACACTAGTGACAACTTCATCGACTTTGCTATTGCCTCTTTCATTTCCAGAATTCTCCAAAACGCAGATTCATATATTCAACTTCCTTTTTAACATATCCATCTCAAATTAAACTGATTAAAAGCTGATTTCTTCTTTCTCTCCCTACCCCACCCCCAAAATATACTTCTTCTGTAGTCTTCCTCATCTCAGTTCATGGCCACTTCCTCCTTCCAGGTGATCATACCAAAAACTTTGGAGTCAACTTTGACTCTTTTCTTTCTCTTATATTTCAGTTGCAATGGAACTGAAATGTAAGAGAAAGAAAAGACTCTCCTTTCAAAATATATCAAAATATAACTATTTCTTACGATCTCCACTGCTACCACCCTGGCCAGGCCACCACCATCTTTATGCCTGGATTACTGTAAAACTTGAGGTCCCTGCTTCTATCTTTATCCCATTATAACTACAGTCCATTTTGAAATTAAAGTGTTAAGTCAGCTATGTTACTATGCTCACAACCCTTCAATGGTTTCCCATCTCACTCAGAGCTAAGGGTCCTCAGAACTGCTTAGAAGGCCCAGGTGCTCTCCCTCCAATGATGTCAGTGACCTTACTCTGTCCCCTTCCTCATGAGGCTCCACCCTTGCTGGCCGCCTCAGTGACCTTGAACAGGCCAGGTCTGCTTTTATCCCTGATTGTCAGCACTTACTCCTCCCTCTTTCTACAAACGTAGCCCATCCCTGAGGAGACTCCTCTCATACTTTTCATTTCTTTTCCCTTCAAATACCAACCTCTCAGTAAGGCTTGCCTTGATCACTCTGTTTTAAATTTCATTTCCTCCCTTCCACAACACTCCCTGGGGCATGTCCTACTTTTATTATCTCTGTAACACTTATCTCACCTTCTAACATTCTCTGTAATGTATTTAATTAAAAAAAAAAATTATGTCCCCTCACCATAAGAACAGGAAGGCAGGCATTTTTGGCTTCTTTGTTTTCCAAGTTATCCCTAGAGCCCAGGACAAGACTTATCACAGGTGAGCACTCAATAAATATTTGTTGAATGCTTCAACAAATTAATAAACGTAGAAAAATGTCTTCCCCCTATGAATTCTTCAGAACTGAAGAGAATCAGTGGACTATGTATGCTTATATTATATAAAGTGGGAAGATTATGAATAGAGTACAGAAAATCGTAGTCTTTTATTAATTTTGAAAATGCTGGTTTAGAGCCTAGTTTCTGAGATTGCTTTGTTGAATGAATGGCTACAGTAATAAATATTTTAAATTTCTTGATTAAGCTAGGGTTAATTTTATAAATCATGTAAAATACTTCAATCCTTTTGCAGCTGATTTGTAAGCAACTGTCTGTAATTGCTAGATTGGTCAAAAGACTGAAAGATGTAATACAAAGTTTTAAGAATCAAATGGATGATGGTTTAAAAAGAATGGAGCTTTGAGCTTCTCTGATGGTGCAGTGGTGGAGAGTCCGCCTGCCGATGCAGGGGACGTGGGTTCGTGCTCTGGTTCGGGAAGATACCACATGCCGCGGAGCGGCTGGGCCCATGAGCCATGGTCGCTGAGCCTGCGCGTCTGGAGCCTGCGCTCTTCAACGGGAGAGGCCACAGCGGCCAGAGGCCCGCGTACCGCAAAAAAAAAAAAAAAAAAAAGAATGGAGCTTTAAAAAAAATCAGTATTTTATTTGAGACATCAGAGAGTTATCCTTATATTTCATTCATGTGTACAAATGACATACTCAATAGACCAACTTCTTTAAGCCACATGAAAGTATCTAGGAGCATATACAAAATGATTGTGATAGTGGAGCAGATAATAATTGTAAAATATGATAGATTAATTTATCCACAATCCTTTGACGAGAATTGATATATAAGCTTTAAATCCTAGATAAATGTGGAATAAATTATTATATATCCAGCTTTCCTTTATTGAGCTGAAGACAACCTTTATCTTAAAATCCTTCACAAGTAACTATCTTATCTGCTTTTAATCATTCCATTTTGGTGCTTTCATCTACAGTTTAGATGTTTCTATTAGTTTCTATTAATCAATAGAAAAATAATTGTGTTAAAAGGTTTTTGTTTGTTTTTTTAAAGATAAAATTTGCTTAAAGAATTTTTGAAGTCTGTTCAAAGTGACACTATTAAGCACTTCCTGTGCCTGTGTCCAATAGTATTGTACATTAAACAGGAAAAGACGAATATATGACATGATTCCCAGGTTGGAGGAGTTTTGGAGCTAGTAGGGACAGAAATATATATAAAATTGATAAGTAATGAGCAGTATTCTAAATTATGTAAAATGGTCTTGTATATTCTTCAATAGCTTAGAAACTATTTCTTATGTAACTGTGGTTTCTTCCAATCTATGCCATTTAAAACAAATTTCTCGAAATACAGGAAACATAAAATAGCTTTTTCTAGTTATGTTAAGATTATCAAGTTGCATTTAGTGAGTGCTTACCTTGTGCCACGCACTGACCATATGTATTATGTATATGATTTCATTTAATCTTTCCAACAATGCATTAATTTCAAGTATGATACTACCCAGAAGGATGCTACTACAGATAAGTAAGTAAACAAAAATTTTAAACAAGATTTCAGATTAGACCACCTATGGTAACAATCCATTTTTATTTTAAGGATGGCTTTTGCATTGTTATTGGAAATACTGAAAAGAAAAGGGATCAATACTTTTTTTTTTTTTTTTAACAATGCCAGGCTTCACAGACATCATTTGTGAAAGAAAAACAAAACAGCAAAATAACCACAGTTTTACAGTCATATTTGAAATTTAAATTTTTTAAAAATCTCTTTATATACCTGTTGTTGAGAGTTGAGTTTCTTGAGAGTGAAAATAGGAGTTTAGTGATTACTTCTCTGAGATTACCCTTTCTCATCTTTGAAAACACTGAACAGATTCATGGTTATACAGTATGTAGTTGAATGTCGGGAACCACGTCCTGTTGCAGTGGTAGGAGTAATTACAGCTGTCAGTTCTTTCAACATGAGAAAACAACCTCGTTTCAACTTTACAAGAAACAGATTGTAAGTATCCAAAGGAAAAGAAATAACAATCTTTATGTGATGAACAGTGTGGTGCTTGTTAAACTAGTCAACTTGGGCATTTGAAGGGATACATTTATTGGAGGCTCTTGGGAAGAAGATGCCTTTTATATGCAAGTCAGAGAGATTTTATGAATGAATAAACAAAAACAGGAGTACTAATCTTATCGGGATGAGACTAATGACTAGTAGACTTTTCAGGGTAGAGAAATGGTGCCTGAAGAAACTTGTCTTAACTGCTTTCATGTGAGTTTTGTTTTTTATGAAAGCATGTCCTTTGTATCTGGGTGTTCCTCACATCTGCCTTATTTGGATGTTAGAGATCCAGGACTTCCTTATACATACTAAAGAAGAAGAAAGTAGATTAAATGGGAAAAAGTTGAAACACATTATAAAATGAGGAGCAAATGTTCTTATTTTTAACTAGTCTCCAATAAAAAATTTTATTTTCTAAGCAATTTATTTAGTGTATAGTGCTTCATCTATTATTCTTTCTCTGTGTAAAGGGGTGACTTGGTGTGCTTTTGGCAAAATTAGACCAAAGTGCCAGGCTCAGATGTTTAGGAAATTGACAGAAAACATAATGTATTGTTTTTAATTTTTATTCCACTGTGAGGTAAGATTTCAAGGTCTGGTTTTCTAGTGTCTGCTATTTGCTTTCCCCTTTCTTAATGACATTTTTTGCTTCTTATCCTAGGCAAAATTAAGAATGAAATTAGTTGGCAAATTATCAAAACATGTTAGGTTGCAAAAGCTAAAAGAGGATATTATAATGCCAGATAAACCAGCAACATTTTATTTAAAAAAAGGAGACTATGAAAGTGCTAAATACATTAAGATGATTTTTTCTGACTACTTTTTATAGCATCACTTTCCTTTTCCACTTTGTATTCACTCACGTCCACTACACATTTTTTTCCTGCACAAATTGTACCTAAGGGCAGCCAGATGGCCTAGGAGAGAAAACAGGACACCTCTTGTTGTTTGGACAGGTTTCAGAACTGACACAGCATCAGATTCACAAATGGATCCAGATAATGTGGCAGAAACAAGGTGTCTGTCTCTTAGTGTGTAGAGTACAAAAGCTGAAGGAATAGAATAAACTTCCATGGACACTTTCAGTTTATAGATATATAAAGACTAAAATTGTGATGAAGTGAAGTTTTCTACTGGGATAAAAGCCAGGACACTAAGGTAGTGTGATGCAGTGTCCTAGTCTTGGCCAGCCAAACTCTACCCTTTTCTGACTGGACCACTTATTCCCAAGTTTTACTTGAGAAAAATTGTGATTAAAAATAACTTCATTAAAAAAACAATTTCCAGCTATTCCTTAATACAGCTTTCAAATAATTTTTTTAAGCTTGTTGAATTAAAACAATTTCTATTTGACACCCTTTCTCATACTTCAGCTGTTATCCATAACACCTGTAGCAAATTCCTATGGTGTTCTTTCACAAAACCAGATCTCTTGCAAAGTTGATGGGAAGGGAGGAGAAGCAAGTTGCATAGAACATCACATTTCTTTTAGGTGTTTTTCCTGATTTCCTCTGAGTTCTGGTATGTGTGCTTAAGGTCACGGTTATCTGAATAACCATGCTTTTCTCCAAGCAGATGGCTGTTGTAAAAGGGTAATTTTGGAAAAATAAAGACCAGGCCAGGGGGACCCAGAAGTAGAGATGAAACCCTCTGGGGGCCAATGATGTACATATATTGATTTTGCAATTATCCTACAGGTGACTAGTTCCAGGAAGTTGTCTCTACATGTCTCTAGTGACACAGTGGTAAACAGAAAAATTTGTGCTTGGAAGTGGACGAGATCGACAATAAACACCATTAATAATATATATGGTGTTAGATGGCGACCTAGCTGTGGAAAAAAATAAGAAAATAACATTAAAGCAGGGAAGGGAGATAGAGTTGAAATTTTAGATAGGGTTGACAAGAGAAAAGCCAGAGAAGGTGACAGAAAGGCCTACCAGTGGTGAGGCCTTTTATACCTACCCAGGTGGAAGGCTCTGCATTTATTTATTTATTTACAACAAACTTACATTGTTTGGTGTACACCAATGCTTTACAAATATTAATTCATTTAATTTACATGGTAACCTATGAGACATATTTTATTATCATTTTATAGATGAGAAAACTAAAATACAATGAAGGTAGGAAAATTGCCCAAGATCATACAACCAGTGTGTGGTGGAGACAGGATTTAAACCCAAACATCTTGACTTCAGAACGTTCTGAACTATTTCTTTAGGTGAGTCTCCAAAAAGTTGATATATCACTATAGAGTCTACCACTCCATAGTGGATTACCTTTAATACTTAAAGTAGAAGATATGTTGTTTCTCATTATAAGACCTTCTCTCTCACTTCCATTAGGGTACAATTATAAGTTGGTGGGGTTTTACTTTTTTACTGTCTATTAGAAGGAAATAAAGAACATACAATTTAGTAGTTGGCTATTTTATTTGGTCAAGAATTCCTAATCCATAAGAAGATAATGTATTACTCCAAAAAATGTTAAGATTAAAATTTTAAACACGTAGAATAAGTTTATAGAATGCTACTTATCATGTCACCTTCTTTCAGATTCATAACAAACCAACACATTACTGTCTTAAAGATTTTAAGAAGTCCTGTTTTAAAGACACATGATTTGCTTTTTTATAAACCATTGTTTTTCAAACATATTTTACAGTGGGCATCTCAGTAGTAACGTAATAACCGTTAACCTTACAAAGGACTCCAATGTACCAAGGAACGCTGTTTAATAAATAGTACAAAAAGAAGACTGGATCAAGCTTCTTTTCAAATCTGAAATTAATTCTATCTGAAAAGAATAAAAATTTGATAGGGCATTGCATATGAAAAATATAAATGTACTTGCCCTAAATGTCCTTAAATAAAGAAAAAATCTCTTACACATATGTTGTGGAAAGAAGAAAGGAAATATCTATCTTTTTTGTTATTTGTCTAAATAATACATTTAGTTTATAATATAATAATATCTGTTTATTTTGTACTACTATGACTGGCATTAGAAATCAAATGTTTCTAATGAGATTTCACTGATTCATTAAGCCAATATTTATCAAACACCTACTATATATTTTGATACACTGAGATTTAATTTTAATGTCATGTCTATAGCCCTGATTCTTTTACACCAAACTACAATTCTTTTTTATTTTAACTTTTGAAAAAATTTTATACAATTTTTAAAGGTTACTTCCCTTTTACAGTTATTAAAAAACATTAGCTATATTCCCCATGTTGTATAATACATCCTTAAGCCTATCTTACACTGAATAGTTTGTATCTCCCACTCCCCCATCCCTATATTGCCCCTCTCCCACCACCACTGGTAACCACTAGTTTATTCTCTATATCTGTGAATCTGCTTTTTTTATTATATTCGCTAGTTTGTTGTATTTTTTAAATTCCACATATAAGTGATATCATATGATATTTTCTTTCTCTGACTTATTTCACTTAGCATAATGCCCTCCAAATCCATACATGTTGCTGCAAATGGCAAAATTTCATTCTTTCTTATGGCTGAGTAGTATTTCATTGTATATATATATACCACGTCTTTTCATTTGTTGATAGATACTTAGGTTGCTTTCATATCTTCATTATTGTATATCATAATGCTGCTATGAACATTGCAGAACATGTATCTTTTTGAATTAGTGGGGGGTTTTTTGTGTTTTTTTTTTTTTTTTTGATTTTTGGATATATACGTAGTGGAATTGCTGGATCATATGGTAGTTCTACTTTTAGTCTTTTTGAGAAATTTATAAACAATATTTCACAGTGCCTGCACCAATTTACATTCCCACCAACAATGAATGTGTTCCCTTTTCTCCATATCCGTGCCAACGTTTGTTACTTGTGTTCTTTCTGACATTAACCATTCTGACAGATATGAGGTGATGTCGCATTGTGATTTTGATTTGCATTTCCCTGATGATTAGCGATGTTGAGCATCTTTTCATGTGCCTGTGGGCTATCTGCATTTCCTCTTTTGAAAAATGTCTATTCGGTTCTTCTGCACATTTTAAAAATCGGGTTGTTTGTTTTTTTGATGTTGAGTTGTATGAGCTATTTATATATGCTGGATATTAATCCCTTATAGTTCATATCATTTTCAAATATTTTCTCCCATTCAGTAGGTTGACTTTTTGTTTTGTCAATGATTTCCCTTGCTGTGCAAAAAGCTTTTTAAGTTTAATTAGGTCCCATTTGTTTATTTTTGCTTTTATTTCCTTTACTTTAGGGGATGGATCCAAAAAAATTTTGCTGCGACTTATGTCAAAGAGTGTTTGCCTGTGTTTTCCTCTCGAAATATTATAGTATCTGGTCTTTAACCCATTTTGAGTTTATTTTTGTATATGGTATTAGAGAATGTTCTAATTTCATTCTTTTACATGTATCAATAGCTATCTAGTTTTCCCAGCACCACTTCTTGAATAGACTGTCTTTTCTCCATTGTATATTCTTGTCTCTTTGTCATAAATTAATTGACCTTAAGTGAGTGGATTTATTTCTGGGCTTTCTATCTTGTTTCATTGATCTACATGCCTGTTTTGTGCCAGTACCATTCTGTTTTGATTACTGTAGCTTTGTACTATAGTCTGACATTAGGGAGAGTGATTCCTCCAGCTCTGTTCTTTCTCAACACTGCTTTGGCTATTCATGATCTTTTGTGTTTCCATATAAATTTTGATATTTGTTCCAGTTCTGTGAAAAATGCCATTTGTAATTTGATAGGGATTGCATTGACTCTGTAGATTGCCTTGGTTAGTATGATCATTTTGACAATATTGATTCTTCCAAGCCAAGAACATAGTATATCTTCCCATTCTTTTGGTATCAGAGTGATACTGGCCTCATAGAACCTTACATTACACCTAAAAGAACTAGAGAAAGAAGAACAAATAAAACCTAAAGTTAGTAGAGGGAAAGAAATAAAGACCAGAGTAGAAATTAATGAAATAGAGACTAAAAAAAAAAAAAAAAAATGGAAAGATCAATGAAACTAAAAGCTGATTCTTTGAAAAAATAAACAAAATTGATAAACCTTTAGGCAGATTCATCATGAAAAAAAGGGAGATGGCCCAAATAAATAAAAACAGAAATGAAAAAGAAGTTACAACCTATACCACAGAAATACAAAGATAGTAAGAGACTACTATGAACAATTATATGTCAATAAAATGGACAACCTAGAAGAAATGGACAAATTCCTAGAAAAGTACAATCTCCCAAGACTGAACCAGGAAGAAATAGAAAATATGCACAGAACAATTACCAGTAATGAAATTTAATCAGTAATTTTAAAACTTCTAACAAACAAAAATCCAGGACCAGATGGCTTCATAGGTAAATTCTACCAAACATTTAGAAAAGATTTAACACCTATCCTTCTGAAACTATTCCAAAAAATTTCAGAGGAAAGAACAAACTGCTATTCTTTTACCAAATCAGATACTCATTTTATGTCTCAGAGCTCTTAGTTATTAGCATCAGAAACCCACTCAGGTTGATTTAGTCAGAAAAGGAATTTACTGAAAGGAATATCAGCAAGAACTGACAACCCAGCTCAGAAGGCAGCAGGATCCAAGTGAGGACCACAGCAAACACCACCAAAATCTGTTGCTGAAGTCCCTGCAGTCACCTCTTCCTTTATTTAGTCCCAGGCTATGGCTACTGCCACCACTGACAAGGCTGTGTGTGGAACATAGATGGCATCGCTGAAGCCAGTGCCACAGGAATAAATCCTGCATTGTCTCTCACTTTTATTTCACAGTCCCAGCCAGGAATAGCAAAGAGACAAGCACTAGCTGCCAAATGGGGCCACAGAAAATAAGTGGAGAGCATTTGTTGGTTGTGTATTCAAATACAGGAAGGTGGCTCAGTTCCTCGGAATCCAAGGTGGACAAATATCTTTACAGCCTTAATATTATTATTATTCATGTTATTTTTTTTATCATTTTAATTATTATGTTGGAGTATACTCAAGTACTCAGTGTAATAAAAAATTAGCTCTACACGGTGAACTGTGAAATTTGGTGTTGGAGTATCTGCATGATTCTTAAGAAAACAAATACCAGCTAGGCTTTAGGTAGGTCTTGGGTACCTTTCGTCCTCCTTCACTTTCTTTTTTCTTTCCTTCTTTCCTTCTTTCCTTCCTCCCTCCCTCCCTCTTCCTTCCTTCCTTTCTTCCTTTATTATTTTATTTCCTTCTTCCTTCCTTTCCTTTTTTCCTTCCTTCATTCTTTTTTTTTCTTTTTCTTTTAATTTCTCCAAAAACAGAAACACTGCAGTAGATTTGAATATATATAAATATATATGGCAAGTACACTTACACCTTAAGACCTTTTTCCTAATACTGTATGCACTCTAGGAGTTGGAATAAAAATGTTGGTCATCAGTCTTCTTGGATTCTATCAGGAGAGGCAGTTTGCAAATGCAGCAAATGAGTGTAATATGTAATATGTTAGAAGTTGATAATGTTATGGAACAATTCAGATGGATCTTACATTCATCCAGGAGGAGACAGACAACAGTAGGTCATCTAACCTTTCAGATGCCATTCATATTATTAGTTGTATATTCATATCTAGATAAGAATTGTGTCATGGTATATAATTTAAATGTAATGGAAGTTTTCAATCCTGTTTTTCTATAGCCTAGTTTTTTTTCTTTTTTTGAAATCTAACAGTGTTTTCTGGGGATCTTTCACATAAAGAGCTTCCTCTTTTTTATTTTTATGTTTGCATAGTACTGCACAGTATGGATGTACCACGTTTTATTTAATTAGTTTCTTTCTGCCAATGAGTCATTTATTTTTCTTTCTCTTTTTCCCTCCTAACACAAATGTGCCTGCAATGAATAACCTGGTATGAATATCATTTCACAATTAAGTAAATATATCTTTGTTAAATACTTAGAATAGGAATTACTGGGCCCAACTTTGTGTGCATATTAAATTTTTATAGTGTCAAATTGCCTTCAGTAGAGGTTGTACCAGTTTACTCTCTTGCTAGCAATCCGAGGAGGCACTGGTTTCTCCACCCTCTTACCCATACAATCTAGTATTAAGTTTACAGGTCTTTGGCAAATCCTTAATTTATCATAATTTTTGTTCTTTTAAACCTGCCATGCTTAAAGACCCTTTTTATCCAAGTGACACAATTCACTTAAAATCACAACAAGTAGGAGATATACACAAGTTCTGGGAATCAGTTGGATAAACACATAAATATCATCCCTATAGGGAAGCTTGAGACTGAATAGAAGTACTACTTATAATTAAAATGAGACAGGTATAAAGTGAGACTGTTCTAGGCATACTAGGATATGTGGTATCCTAGGAGACATGCATTATGGAAATGGGAAAAGCCGGAGTAAATAAATGAAGACATCGTATACAAGGAGAAGTTAGATCATAAAGAATAAACAACTGAATTAGTAATGTATACTTAATATATTTTTAGCTATGAGGAATGACAATGTTAGTTTCTGGAGAACCAAACACAATGAACTGGGAAGTTGTTTTTTATGACCTGACTTCTGCTCATAGTGTGCAGTGGTGCTTTCTTCAGTGTTGTTCTTCTTACTCCTCATTTTCCCAGAAACCACATGCCCAGCCCCTCCCTCTTTCTCCATTATTGTGAGTTGGGTTTCTCTGGAAGCAGACTCCAGGAAGGAGTTCAGCATGATGAGCATTTATTAAGCAGCAGCTTGGGGATCCATCCCTGGGGAAGGAAGAAGAGGAATCAGGAGGACAGGAGAAGTGGAGCTGTGATAAAGACCCACTCCAGCTTACATGATGCAAAATGGTCTTTTAGAATTATCTTCAATTGAATTGGGCTGAGATGGCCAGGCCTTTTCATTCCTGCATGTTCAGTGTTTAGATGCACCACCCTGGGAAGGGCATGAGCTCTGATGTGGATGCTTCCTGCAATAGAGGTAGCCCCTGAAGGGGTTGAGAGCTGCTGCCTGCTGGCAGCACTCCCAGCAGCCAGGGTACCAAGTCCTTCAATGAAGAGCACCCTGGATGGCAAGTTGCATTGTCAGCCCTATGTATCAGCACAGTCACTCAACATATATAATAATTTATACTGTTATAAATTATTCAAGCTTAGGTTTACCAAGGATATTTACTTTTTTTGTGAGAACAATAAATGCGCCAAGAGAGTGCTTATAGCCTTGGAATCAGGCAGACCTAAACTTGAATCCTGCCTCTGCCTCTTATTCACTGTAAGCTTCATTTTCTCCATCTCTAAGGTGAGGGCGATGATACTTATTTCATGGGGCTATTGTACAAATTAAATAGTATAGTTTATATATAGAGTTTAGCTCACTGCCTGGTGCATAATGAGCATTCAACAATAATGACTCATATTTTTAAAGGATAATGATAATCAAGTAAAAACTTGATTAACTTTTAGTTTCAAGCATAATACTTTGACGTGGGGGGAGGGGTGCGCTGCGGATAGGGGAAGGGGAAAGGAAAGGGATAGGATGGAAAGCTTTCCCAGAACATCTCATTTATATGGCTGCTGATTCATTAGGCTAACCCTGTTTCTATTCTATTCTGTTCTATTCTGTTCTATTCTATTCTATTCATGTTAAATGCCAAATCTGTTATATTCATGATTTAAAAATGAAATGTAGAATTTTTGTGAGTTCCTTTATAATGTATGCTTCTAGGGAAAGATGGAAATGAAACACTCTAAATACCCTAAATGGATGCTAATTGTGGGTATCTGAAATCCACTCCTGAAAGTTGGGAGACCCCCAGGTTTCTTGGTAGCTAACATGGGCTATGGGTGTCTACTACTGTTGTAGGAAAAATGGGGTGTGAGAGGAAGGTCATATCCCAGGTGTTGGGTGAGTCCCTGAAAGAGGCCACCGAGTGAAGGTCCTTGGCTTCTCACAGGAAGGAATTCAAGAGCAAGTCATAGTAAAGTGAAAGCAGGTTTATTCAGAGAGATACACACTCCAGAGATAGTGTGGTCCATCTCAAGAGGTGAGAATGCCCCGAGGTATGGGTGTGGTTAGTTTTTATGGGCTGGGTAATTTCATAGGCTAATGAGTGGGAGGAATATTCTAACTATCTTAGAGGAGGGGTGAGGATTTCCAGGAGTTGGGACACTACCCACTTTTTGGCCTTTTATGGTTGGCCTCTGAACTGCCATGGCACCTGTGGGTGTGACATTTAGCATGCTAATGTATTACAGTGAGCATATAGTAAGGCTCAAGGTCTACTGGGAGTCATATCTTCTGCCACCTTGGGTCTAGTAGGTTATAACCAGTTTTTCTGGTATCCTGTTCTTCTTAATGATCGTGTCATTCTTTTAATAGTTGTGCCCTGCCCCCTTCCTTTCTGTCTTACTATAGCCACGTGGCATAGAAAAATGCAACATTCCTGGACAAATCAGAATCAATTGAGAGGATGAAACCTACAAAGTTTCATCCCAAGAGTGATGGACTGGGGAAAGGAGAGAAGAAAATCCCATTCTAAAATGAAGGACCCCTATTTGAGGTCAATACAAGAAGTCTGGTTGGTTTATCCAGGTGAACTAGGGTCAGATTAGAGAATCGGATCTTTTAGCATCTGACTGTGCCTAGTTTGGGTAGAGAAGTCAGCAGTGATGAGCACCAAACCAGCATAGAAAATGATATCAAATGGTATTAAGGGAATAGAAATGACTCAAATTTTTCCAGTGATAACATTGAATTGTTCAGATAGAAGTAAAATGTCAGACAGAAAGGAGCAGAGAAAAGTAATTGATCTAGAGATGCATGGACTTGCCAAGCAGCCCAGACAAAAGCAAACCAAAAAAAAAAAAAAAAAAAAAAAGCCACAGAACTTTTGTATAATGGATGTCATTGCTTGAATCAACTGGGAAATCTTTGTTGGGGGACATTTCCCAAAACTTATTCCACACTTGACCTATCCTGGTTCTTGCCATTCACAGCTTCTCCTGCTCATTGGGTCTGCTTCCACCCATACTCTTGGGGGTGAAAGCCATTAGTTTTTCCTGACTTCTTCTGCCCTACCAGAAATTTTTCAACACAAAATTCTGGATGCCTTAACGATCCTTTTCTTTCGTGGAAAAAAAATTAAGTAGACAGTGGAAATGATCTCTAGATTATTCAGTGAAAGCATGTGCTTTTCTTCCCATTCACAAATTAGTGCTAACAGACTGTGCTGGTGTGCTAATGCCGCCAAACACCCAGTAGAATAGCCATGAAGTATATCTTAGGAACTAGATGAACTTATTTAATAGAAGGAATAAACTGATGATAATCGAGATACTTTAAAATGAAATTTTATTTACACAGCTACACAGAGACCATTGGTAGTACTACTCAAAAAGTGTTTGAGTACAACATTGCTGATTTGAGGTTCTCATATATTTAATACTTTAGAAACTTATATTTTAGTAGTTTGGTTTTTAAAGATTGCAGGAGCTCTGTATTGTCTTTCTGTCACTTCTAATCAGTGAGGGATTAGGAGCATAAAACAGATTAATAAAGGAGACATTCTGTACGTGATTCTGATTCAGCATTCTAAACAATCCCACTGGGACCATGGGAAAAGCCAGTGTAGTATTCTTTCTAGCTACAGTGAGAAAGTTGGAAGAGAAAACAAAGAACCTTCTTTTAGGAATAAGACAATTTGCCAATGCTAATCCTCAAAAATTGATCTTGAAAATTAAAATAAAACATCATAATATACAACCCACCCAATATGTATTATCAGCATATAAAACTTCTCCAAGGAAATAATACATTTTTTAGAAATGATTTTTTAATAAATGCAGTGTAATAAAACACATTTCAAATTGGTCAAATTCTTTCCATCCCCAGTGCTGCCACCATGGTCCAGACCACCATCTCTTAACTGGCCTCCTGCATGTAATAAAACTGTCACTGTTCTTCCTGCTGCCTTTCCCTTTAACATCTCCACATTGCAGTCAACGTGATCTTTTTCAAAACACACATTTTATGTTAATCCTCTGCTTAATTTTTAATGTTACTACTTTCAGAAAAAAATAGTCATCTTTTTCATATTGTTCCTTTCTACCCTCCATTATCTTGAACACTTAACGTGCACATCTTCTGAAGGAAGAGCAAACAGCTTTTGTACAACAGCCAAAATCCAGACTTCTTTCCAAGGCTGGCTTTGGGTGGTGCAGCTCCTCTCGAACTTCATCTCTACCAGATTATGCTGTGGTCACACTGGCCAATTTTCAGTTTCTGAGAAGCACCAAATGCTTTCACTCCTTAGGGCTCTTATTCTTGTGTTTTCATTTTCCCAGAACACTTTCCCCTGTCTCTTCAAATGTGGTTCACCCTATGTTTTTAGATGCTATCATCATCTTTGCTTTACAGATAATGAAACTGAAGCCAGAGAGATTAAGTAACTTGCCCAAAGGCTAATTAACAGCCAGTAAGTGGCAGAATGAAGACCCCAGTGATCTAACTCCAGATCCTAGGTTCTTCATCACAGTAAGACCTCTATGGTACCACCCTGCTGGTCTAGTTTTCAGCTTAAATGTCAGGCCTTCCCTGATCCACTGTCTAAACTAGGCCTAGTAACCATCCTTGTTATCTTCTATTTCTTCCCTTATCTTCTCCCTCATACAATTTACCATAATTTGTAATTATTTATTATGGTAACTTGTTCATTAGAAAAAAAAAATTGTTCACTAAATTAAAAGATTTCTGAGAATAAGAGCAAAATATGCCCAGTACATGGACTCTCCTTTCAACAGAAGCACCGACAACATTTTTGCTTGAAGTAGCTGAGGCCCACTGGGAGGCCAGGTGGGTGTTAGACATGTCTGTAACTCTTGAAATGACGCAAAGTCATTCAACATATAATAATTGCTGTTTTCTGATTTTCATTCTGGTACCATCATAAGATCCACATTGCAAGGTTCTCTTTCATGCAGAAGGACTGAAAACAACAAAAACAAAGCAACAGAATTCTTTGGAATGTTGAAGATAATCAGTTATCTTCTGTTTTTAGCTTTTCTCCTTTTCTTCCCCAAATGCATCTGCTTCCTCCAATTTGCTCTCTTTTTTGCTTACGCTTCTTGGCACCATCCACTTGTAACCAGTTTCCAAAGCAGCGTTTTGGCAGAATCTTCAGACTCAAAATATTTTGGATTGAGATTTAGGGAGGATCCAGATAGAACTCATTCTCTGAGTGAATTGACCTGGCAATATCGAAGGGCTCCCTTGAGCAGATGATTCTCTGAGAGCATCCATTAACAAAGAGCACAAAACAGCACAGAAACCCAGCAAGTATGATGTACTATCAAAGAGGGGTGGAGTGAGGGCATTTTTCTGACCGCTCACAGCCAGGAAAAATATTCCCCTAAACTGGCCCGTTTCTCCTCAAAATGTCTGAGGTGAAATGGAGCATCCTTTATTTTATGTAAAGAAAATAATTCAGGAGGATGACAGTTTAGTGCTATATGTCTTCATGGCCTAAAACTCAAAGACCTGAGAAAAAAAGGTTAAAATTTAAGTAAAGTGAAGGACAGATAATTTAAAATATCACATTTATTTTCTCTTTAATTAATATTTTCTCTTCTTTCAATGAGAAGATAAAGTATAACTACAAGATAGAGCATGGGTAGGACAAAGGGGAAAAATGATGGGGGATAATGAAGACGTTTGTCTATAAATTCTATATGGGGAGAAATAACATTGCAGAGAATAATTTAATAGAAATTAAAATGCATTGCCTTCAGTTGAGTGTTTACCGAATATTTAGAAATATTTGTAGTTATTAGAAATCCTGATGTCAGTGGTAAAAGAAATGGGTGTCTCAGTTTTTGTCCTAAATGAAGGTCAAAGTCAGATTGCACTGTAGACTTTCTAGTGAACAGCAGAATGTCAAGGGTCCCTCCCTTAAGAAAGTATAGTGACTGTCTAAGGACTGACACTAAAGAGAAATATTTGCACATTACTAAACTCTTTCTTCTTTTTCAGCAGGATAGAATTCCCATAGCTAGGTCATTACCTTTTTTTGACTTCTAACCCCCCATCTTTATACCGTTTGTGAACATATTTGAGCATTGCAAAAGGTGGGAGCGATATTTTCTCCACTAATTTCCATCTTTCATTTAATATATATATCCTTTACAAAATTCTGATGACATTTTATTTGAAGTGTTCAAACTATCAGAAAGTCCCTAGGAAGAGGGTTTGATGTTGGCACTGGATAAAAAGACAACCTTGAACTAATTTTAAAGTTTGCAATTAACAGAGATCACAGTGTGGCAAGTAAAAGTTTTAATGATAGACTGGCCTAGGCCTTGAGGTAAATTATGCATAATTATTCATAACTGCTATTTTTGGCTTGCCTGATTTGTCCTAGACCTCTGGCTGAGGAAACAATTTGAAATAATTAGAGTACTAGTGCATTGACAGTGATGAATGAATTGAATACTTCTTGTGCCAAACATTGGTCTTGATAGGAAGCAGATAACTTTGGCGACTGTGGTATTTTGTTATTGGATCTCTGAAAGTAGAAAGTTTGTGTTGTTTTTTTGTGTGTGTGTGTAATTTTTATAGGTTGTTTTTCAGTCATTCTCTAAAGACTTCAGTCATTAAGAAGACTATGATTAAAAACAAAACAAAAACAAAATTTTAAAAAATTGTTGCTATAAAACTTCTACATTATTTATTTATATCTAATTTTTGCATGCTCATTGTTGAGCGTTGGAACTGTGGTGAATATAAAGTAAATATAATTTCACATTAATTAAGAAACTCCCTTTAAATTTTAATTTCATGGAAATTTTTAGTTTTTAGTATATTATATCATAACTGTAGTTAAGAAAAAGATGTACTGATAATGAAATAAATGCAATGCTTTTTGAAATAGAGAAATTTTAAATAATACATAAGAATACTATGTATGTTTCTACATATTTCTTTTAGAAAGTAAGAACAAAATGGATATTTGCTGCATGCTAAATTCCTATTGCTAAGTAAAGAAGCCTTATTTTTATATATAATGATATTTGTATGTATGTAATAATAATTTTCAGTGATTGTAATAGATAAATGTTTGAAATAGAAAATGTTGAGTATCTCTCGTGCAGCATCAGAAGATAAAACTAGCAGAAAAATTAAAGAAAAAGAGTCTTAGAGACCTATCTTTTTAATTCATTGTCCATAAATTGTATAAAGCTCCTCTGTTAATTAAGCAAATACTCAGAAACACAATATATTCACATTTTTCAGTAGAATAAACACCAACAATTGTCTCTGTCTGGAGACAACAATTGCCTCTTGGCTGGAGATTTGGACAAACAGCCAGACAATCTTTGTTTTAATGAAAAAGCTTCAGCCCATTTAGGTCACCTGAATGCAAAATTAGACTTCTTTTTTCTAAAACCATAAAGTAATTTAAAAGTATAAAAAGACTGAATTTCCAGACAACCTTTGAAATTTATACTAGTTGAATTTTATTACTCTGCCAATGGTGTATGTTATTTTCTCTATTTTAAAATAGTTTCTTAAGATATTCAAGCTTGCAGTGAAAACAGTATAACTTTTTCAGGTAGAAAATATATATTTTTATATTATACATATTACTTGCACCTTAGCTATGTTTCTGAAATGCTAAGTCTAATCCAATTGTATTATTCTTTATTACTTTTAACCACGATGAAATTATTTAAATGATGTTGCCTTTTGTATACAGGGTAAACTACTATCTTAAATAATCTACACATAAAATTTATCTACTCATTTGCTAATTGTTGTATATCATAAAAAAATTCTTTCATGTAACTCTTACCCCAAATGAAGAGGAAAGATACACATATGTCACCATATGGTTTTTTCTGTGTATTATTAGGTATCATGTATTTTGAATGCTCTGTCCCTGAACTTGAAAAACTGTTTTGCAGGGTCACTAGGCCATAAAAGAAGAGGTTTCTTTCAAGTTATTTCTTCTTCTGCCATTTTATTCTTTGATTTACAACCCAAATGTAACACAGCTTGTTTTACTGAGATGTAAATGATAGTTCACAATCTTAACTTTGGTTTTGATTCACATTTTCGGATGGAAATTGTAGCGTTGAGTCTGCTTTTCCTGAAGAACCTCGTTAATTAGAGTATCCCATAAGGCTACTTACTGGTGGTGATGGAAAGAGTCAAGTGAGTGATTTTGGAAATCAGTAAACTTTAATATAGAGATTAGCCTCATAAAAGGAAGATTTCATTACAGAAGTAGAATTACTAAAGTTGAGACATGGGGATCCTTGGCTTAGTCTATTTTATTTTCTTCATAAATAGCTTACAATATTGGATTACCAGCCTTCAAGGACACTTTACTCTGGCTCTCCATCCTGATGGAATGGAACAGCAGTACTCTGGTAGTGGAGGTATCCCCTGGTCCTTTGAATACACACATTTTGGGGGTGAAATGTGGCCAAGGAGCTGATGGCATGTGAACTGCCATCTTCTACAGTTTGCTTCTGTGTCCTCCAGAACACCTCTCTCTACTAAAGGTAGAGCAAGAAGATAGACAGTGGGATCCTGAGCCCAAATAGAAATATTGAATGCATCCTAAATCTGAATTACAATAAAAGATTTCTTGCAAAATAATACATGAAGGCACATTGCTATTGTTATTTTTGTTACTGTTACCTAGAATTAAGTTCAGTAGTTCACTTGCCTAATGGGTCATTAAAAATAAAAGATGTTTACAGCATGAAAAGCAAATGTGTACTTTTTATAACCCTGTTTCAAAAATTACATTCTGATACTTTTTCTCAGCTGCATAGGGAAGCAAACCCTTTAACAGATTTGACCGTACCAAAAGGGGTTCTGTTTAGCATCACCACATGAGCACCTATTTGCAGACTGGTACAAATTGGCCTCTGCATTACATGCAGATTTCAGTGCTCCAGGTTTATGAGTTGTTTCAAAAACTGTGTAAAGAAAGAAGCCTTTTAGCATCTAAATTAAAGTGAAATGTTATACCAGAGGTTTACCCATTCCTGTTAAGTTCCTTATGACAGGATTTTAAAAAGCACATCATATATACCAAATGCCTTTTCTCATTGGAAGCCAGGCAGATTCAATTTCATGGCAACAGCCCAATATTGAAATCTATGAGAACAGTAATTTTTCAAATTGATTATCACTAAAGAAAGAGTTGCTGTCTTTTTTAAGGCAGAAACAGTGAATTCTGACAGAAAATGTAGCAGGTGGTGAATATGATAGGTTTTTTCTTATAACATAAATTGATATTTAATTTTGAAGCTTATGTTGAATGAATATGATGGGACATAAAACTCCATCTCTCATTTGTTTTATGCTAAGAAAATGGCAAATGATGACATAATGGGCAAGAAAATGTCTTTTATAATTTATTTCCTTCACTAATTTCTTAATTGCTTCAGGCTACAACCTCAGGCAAGGCTTGTTTCCAAAATGGCATTATTTTTTCTTATGATAGGATTTTTCACAGTCTCCCCAAAACTGTCTGATATTTGGGCTCTGCGAGAGTACCGTGGAAATCCTCCCAAAGGAGGGAGTTGAAGGAAGGGTAGCACACAACTATAAAACCAAAGGTCCTTGGCCTCACTTAAAAATAAAATTGCCACCTCCTGATCGCAACAGTCATGTTTAAATGCAAGGCTCATGGAGATGTGCATGTCATTGATAACATTTCCCTCGGGGCACTGTGTGAGCCTGACTGTAATCTCTGCTTAGACAGAAGCCCTCTGTTTGGATGGAAGGCATTTTAAAGCAGTTTTCTGTGAGATAGATTGCAATTTCTCCCATTCGCTTTTTGTTTCTCCTCCCGAACCAACTGCCCCTTCCTTTCTCCTCCCCCATCCACCCCTTTAAGTTTGAAGCCATCAATTCATGTATTTAAATGTCCTTGGAAACTGAAAGTAATCTAGAGGGTTATTAGCATATTGTTATACATGTTAATGGCCTGACACCAAGGATGGGCTTTTTCTTTTATGGGTGTTGTTGTGAACATTACCGGTTTAAATGGGGGAAAATCTTCCCCATTCAGAGTGTCGCCTTGGCCCTTCATTCACTTGTCAGGAGCCCATTGTGTGCCCAAACCTTGTCAGAGGCTTCTAGAGGGTTAGTAGCAGCAGCTTGCCATTGAGAGCTGGGAAGAGGGCTGTTGGGGATCAGGGAGAGACTGGCCTAGGCAGCCAGGTGGTGGCCAACTGGCCAGTAACTGACAGATAATTTAACCTAACGAGGCTGTACAGTCAGGCCTGCATTACAAAAGGCCCACATGTGTCCTTCGCAAGCTTCATTAACTCTTTTGGCCAGGACTATACTCCTCTGACATATTAATTAGTTGCGATGCTTTCTCATATTCCAACTTAACCTTTCCATTGGTCACTCAAGTGGATTCATGGGAAGCTATTAGAATAATATATATGCAAAATTACTGGGAAAAAATAACTGTAAGAGGAAGAAAATATTCCCTACCACTGGACTGATTTTATATGAAAAAATATATGTAAAAGGAAAATGAGTGACCATTAATATTTTACTCAGAAAGGTTATCTATTCCATATTGTTAATAAAAATAGGACATCAATTACTATGTAATTATGTGCTGATAGGTATAAAACTGTCTTCTCTGTAGTGAAAAGAAAAGTAAATTCTATAAAACAATATTTTGAGGCATTTTAGACTATCTTAGTGCCCAGAGTAACCCAACCTTGGGATTATAAATTGATTCAAGGTTTTGAGTAATTTTTACAAGTTAAAAAAGTCTTAATAAAGGAAAGCTATTATAAATGTTTTCTAAATTATAAAAAGTTTAGAGCATTCCGAACCTGTAAAAATGTTTCATATATGTATATAGGTAGATATAGATGTATTTATAAACATTTACTGACAAAAAAAGTGATGAGTTTTTTTGTGTTTAGCCTTGGCTACTTTATATTACATAAGCAAGTGCCATATCATGTGAACTATGACAATATAGATGCATCAAGTATTGAATTTAATGATAGATGAGACTAATTTGTATTTTTTGTTTGTTTTGCCTATAGAACATTTCTTGGCAGAGATGGCCTATAGATATAAATTAATTTAGAAAAGTCCAAAAGCCAAAAATGCATTTTATATCTCTGCTCTTGGTAAGCAATAAATCTTCAATGATATAATACTTTTAACTTCTCACAGCAAATTAGTCACTTGTCCATTGAGAGCATAAATTCAGTCTTGTTTCATCATTTTATATCTTGTGATTTTTTTTTTCCAACTTAAGCAATGTTTTATACTGTAGTTAATTTAATATTCCACAGAAAATAAAAACCTACAAAGGAACAAGTACAATGTGTTATTTGTGTACTTATCGTTAAATATATGCGTTCTCATTAGCTGTGTAAAATCAGTAATTCTAAAAGTAACTTTTGCCATCCTTTTAAGCTGCATTGCTAGGGAGGGAGAAGCTGTGTTTAAAAACTGGTCATGAGCACTGCCCCTATTTACTTTTCAGTCAGCCTAGTTATAATATTCCAAGCAGTAGTTAGTTATTAAGTTACCCTTAATTTTCAAGTTACTCTTATTCAGGCTGATTCTAAAATAAGTATAGTCTAAGCAATTATTGAGGTTTAAACCTAGAGTGGTTAGTTTTAAACTATAAGAAAATTAAATACTGTCACAGTTTAAGGAAAAAACAATGATTCCCTTCAAACATGGGCTAATGTTTCCTAAACAGTGTTCAATAACACATAGACTGACTTCAAAACATTGGTGGTTAGTGCTGGCAGTCTGGTGGCATCCTGTTCTCAGGTGACCTCACATGTGTATGTTTTGAGGTGTGTGTTTTGGAGGAAAAGGGTTGGTATTGAAGGTAGAAGCGAGAAAACATTCTCCAGCTCCCACAGAGAACAAACTCAAGAAGAATGTTTGTAAGAAAAATGAGTAACAGAGATGAGTTGTAATAGTTTTCATTTCCATTTATGTTTGATAAATAGTCAAAAATTATGTATAGAATCTGTTCATGAAAACTGCAAATTAAATATTAAGGAGGCTAGGGCTTTTGTGGCAGGAGTAGTTATCTTCTCCTTGGCCCTAGGTGTTCTCATAAATTTATATAGCAATAAAATAAAGATGATAATGCCTGTCTTTAGAAGTGTGTGCGTCTTCTTCACAATCAGGAAGAACTCTGAATAGAACTGATCGCGGCAGAGATGTGGGTGTGGCCATTATGAGTATTTCAGTACTGTTTTTATTAAGGAAATGAGAATATTTACAGTTAAATGCAATGAACTTATCATCTGCGGGTAGATTTGGGTCTGTTTGAGTTTGTTTTTTAACCCATTTCCAAACAGTGTGTTCACATACAATTTGCACATCACTTCAGGAAGTAAAATTTTGGAAAGATTGGTTGGAGAGAGTATATTTGCACTATGTTCTAGCAAGTCCACCATTTTTCTAAGAATCTCTGTCTTGAACGCAAATTAGAATTTATTGATATCCTTAATTTTCAATTTATAAGCTGGAACCAACAGTCTTGGAAACACCTATCTTGATGAAAACATTCCTTTTTTCTTAAGCATCAGATGAAACTATAAAACAAATATCAGAGTATGATGTCTATAGAGGTGATAATACATTATAAAAGCAGAAAATTTGGAGAGAACTTACACTAGTCAATTTAATCAAATGCCAATAATTATAAGATTTTCTGATCCTGATTTTTTAAAAAAAATCAAATCAAGCTTCGTAAATCTGACAATGACAGCATTTGCAAAGAAAAAAAAAAAACATGACAGCATTTCGTGATACTGGTTTTGTTGTCTCAGTTTAATCAGAGGCATATAATAATATCATTCTCTGGTCCTGCATAATTCTTTTTCAGTTAAACCAAGCTTTGAAAATCTGATGACAATAGGTTTTGTAAGGAAAAAAAAAAAGTGATAGTATTTTTAAAATTTGATCCTGAACCTTTCACCTGGAGAAATAAACATGAGTTGGTTGTATTTGGCAGTAGAATGTTGTCTTTGAAAATATGCCCTTTTTATTTGATGTGATCCAAAATAATGCTTAAACAAATTGGGTCACAAGTGCCAGCACTTGATAATTTAAACTATTGTAAAAATGATTGGTGTAGGGCTTCCCTGGTGGCGCAGCGGTTGAGAGTCCGCCTGTCGATGCAGGGGACACGGGTTCGTCCCCCGGTCCGGGAAGATCCCACATGCCGCAGAGCGGCTGGGCCCGTGAGCCATGGTCGCTGAGCCTGCGCATCCGGAGCCTGTGCTCTGCAACGGGAGAGGCCACAACAGTGAGAGGCCCGCATACCGCAAAAAAAAAAAAAAAAATGATTGGTGTTTACAAGTACAATTTGCTCCAGGAAAATTTGGCACTCCTTTAAGTCGGAAAAGTGTCAATATTTTATGATATATTTTATACCAGCCATACTCAGATTGCAAGATCCGTTCCAAGTGCAAGCTCTAGACAACTTTATTCACTTAAAGTTGTGATTTACAGGTGCAGTATAGTTACTGGTCATTTATTAAAGCACATCATTTTAAAATACTAAAACACAGGAATGGGCAAATATATATATATATATATATAGAGAGAGAGAGAGAGAAAGAGAGAGAGCTTTATTTTGAACCATGTTGAAATGTTAACTTTAAAATCTTCTACTGAAATAGTAAAGTTTTGTTTTCTTCTAATGGACTTGTAAAATCACTATTCCTAAATATTAGTTAGCAAAATTATTCCATTTTAAATATTTTATTCCTACAAGTTTGTTAAAATATTTTCCTTAATTTCCTGCCTTAAATATTGCTTAGAACAAGGCATGTTATAAATGTAGTTAACTATAATATATAAATAAATGTATAATAAAATATTTTCATTGTCAGAATTTGTTGTGTAAGTTACTTGGAATTTATTTGGAATACACTGTAGGAAAATGAATGAGGGGAATAAATAAAATTCAAAAATGACTTTCAAAATATATAATTTTGATTTTGTATGATAATTAAAATAAAGACATACAAATATTGTTTTTAGTGTTTTAGACACTCATGCAAACAGCAAATATACACAAAACACAGATACAGGTATCTACAGGTACATACACACATACACATGCAAGATTTTTTTAGACATTGAGAATAAAAAACAAAACAAAACAAAAAACACTTGCCTATGTGTAGATAGCATAAAGGGCTCCTGTGTGTGTGTGTGTGTGTGTGTGTGTGTATGTGTGTTGGTGGGTGGGTGCGTGTGCGTGTGTGTGTGAGGTGTACCACTTTTCATAATCATTTGGAATTTTCCTAAATACTGAGTGTAATTTTTCTTCTCATATCTGATTCCATAGCTTACAACAGACATGTTTACCTCTAAGCATGTGCAGAATGCTACCAGCTACCTGCCAGCAATTCTCTGCAGCAGGTCTGCAACAGACACTTGTCTGGGTGTTGTGCATGCCTTGGTGTGCTCTGACAACTGAGTGTTGAAATCTCTGGGGGGGCTTCCAGGACCAACTGCAAGTCTGAAGCCTTGGATTGCCTGTCCGCATTTGGAACTCTAACAGTATAAAAAGATTTCTCTCTCATGTATCTGCCTTCTCTTTTCTGATTTGATGTTCTCTCCCCAATTGGTAAGATTTCAGTCAGCAACTTCAAAGACTGACACAGGCTGACAGCACAGTGCAGATGGGTAGGGTTACCTTTCTCCCTTTCTCTTTGGATTTCATTTTTGTCAACATTTTTTGAAATTGTCAGTTAGGTTTAAGACTTGGTTTGTTACAAAAGGGTTTTGAAAAGCCACTCAAAGTGCCAGAAAATGTGAAAAAAAAAGCAAATAATCAAGTGTTAGTTCAAATTAGTAATTGCAAATTACATGCACACTTTTATTATAGCATGCTGTACATCACCCTGTGGGTAATTTAAAGTGTGGTGCTGTCCACAGCAGTCCGTGTGTTCTATATTTATATTCTATGTTTTCTGCTGCCTACTTTATTTTCTCTTCTTCCACTTCTCTTTCCCTTATTCGTTTTATTTCTCTCCCATTTAGATATTGTGCAATTCAAGGAAATGTTTTTAATTAATTAATTTATGAAACCCAGAATTTTCCAAAGAAACTTGAGGCATAAAGCAAAAGTATAATGTCAAAGATAATGAAAACAATACTCCCCAAAAGGAATAAAAGTATTGGAGGAAAATCCCAAAATGTGGACTATATTGATATCTATTTAATCAAGTATATTTCTAGTTTGGATTTTACCAAAATATTGAAACCAGTATTTTAACCAGTATTGAAACTTCATATTGTATATGGATGATCTTGAAATATTGAGAACAATCATTTTATTAAACCACCTCAAGGTGTACTTCCTTTAGCATTATGAATCAAAAATTACTTTTAATTAGATGTGAACAATATTTTGAGGGCTCATAATCAAGAGTCACATATAGCCTTTTTAAATATGTGAACATTTCAATTCATTTTTAAGTTGTTTATTACAAGTTATATTTTTAATATCTGTCTGGATGTTCCAGTTTTCATTGTAGAAAGATAGGACTAATATATAAAAGAATGCTATTAAATAACTTATAATTTCACATATTATGGTTGATTTAGGAATTAGAAATGAAAACCTGTCTGTGGAGTCATATGTCTTTGCAAAGATGCACCAAACGTTTTAAAAGAAATTCTTGTTCTGAACTTTTATACCTTTGGAAATAATGACCCCTATGAATCCATCATTTATTACTGTAGATGGTATATCTGTGAAGTTCGTGGATTAGAATAGACCTTGCTTTAGTTATTTTACATGTATTGAAGAATATATTTTAAGGATTTTTGTATTGTAGGTATTATTAATTATTTTTGAATAATACAATTTAAAATGATAATTTCAAGACTGTTACATCTTAAAGGAGCCACATTTTTAAAAGCACTTGAATACCTTAACTTCTATTTGCTGAGATGAAGAAGAATTTCATATTTAGGGATAAGTAAAGAAAAAATAAAGGATACATTTTATATCAATTGCTGCTTGTCAGTACCATCTGAATCTTGAGACTACAACTTTTTCTGTATGCTTAAGGTCCTAATTTTATTGCTTTTGGTCATGGTATATCATACCATAATAAGATAGTCAATAAATATTTGTAGCATAGAAACTACAGGTGTAATGTATTATTAATATGTGGTGCCTTTCAAAATATATCACTTATATTTTATTATAAAATTAATTTGCATTCTCCCTTTTTTTAACCTGAAGAAAATAATTTCTTTATCCTCTATAAGCAACCATTTTAGGAACGTTATTTTGATTTCTTCCAATGTTAAGTTATTTCATGTGCATTTCCATGTTTTACCAAAGATCCAAACAAAAATCGTGAAATGATATTAGAAAGAGAAATGATTTGGGAGTCTAATTAATATGTCTCTAGTATTGTTCCTAGTGTAATGCTGATCTCTGGTATCTATACCTCTGATCCTTCCCTCAATTATCACATTGGAGTGAGGTGTAGACAGGGTTATCAAAAGAAGGGATTTTAAATAAGTCTAATTAAAGAAAAAGGAGGGGAGGTCTAAGAATGAGTTACCATCTGACTTTATTTCTGAAATAATAGAACACATACTCCATCATCTAAGAAGAAGGAATTCATATGATCCATACTGAGTCTCTTTATGATCTTTGGTCCAGGCTGGTCCAAGGAGAATGTAAAAGTAAAAAGTTTGAACTTTCTCTCATCTTTTTTTGTTTGGATTGAGGTCCCTGATGGGGCAGAGCAGGGAACTATGTGGTTAACTGTAGTGAAGACAGCCTTTGAGCCAGTGCTAAGTGTTATGTTCAAATGCTGCCAATATTTTTAAAGTCTAACTCCCAAAAAAAAATCTTCAAAAAACGTGGACAATGAAATCCTTGTCTAGCTCCTTTTTTTTACTTTTTCCTATTAACACATAGAGTCACAAACCCGTGTTACCAAGTCAAACACACTCACACTTGTAGATACATGTTCCCAGCAGGGTTTCCTTTGTGCTTAGTGCTGCGGTTTGGTGAAAAACCCTCTCATGTGTGTAGTTGTTTTCATTTTTGAGCTTGTCACAGCGTGAAATCAGTGTCTCACTGAGAGCAGTTTTTTTTTTTTTTTCTTTTTAATACCCTGAGACTTAGACGGTAAGTAATTTGAATGTCTGAATATGCAGAAATATAGTTCATATGGTTTATTTATTTCTATACATTCCTATTATCAAATAATAGAAAAGTTACAGTAAAACAATGTGATGTGTAGTTGAAGATGTTTGGGAAACCTGTTCTTTTTGTTTCCATGTTTTTCTAGGACAGAGTGAATAATTTCTTCCTTAAAAATCTACAAATGCATGGTACATTATAACCAATTATAAGATATCAAAACAGCTATGCATTCAGAAAAAGAGTCTCGATTACAGCCCTCCCATTTCTTCCGTATATCTAAAGTATCCTAGCTAGACCAGGCTTGAATGGGAAAATGTTTAGGCATTGTTGTTCATACAATTCCAATCCCGATGTTTCTATCTTTTGTAAGTTTTCCATTCTACCAGAAACTGAGTCAGGAGTTAGTTTCTCTTGATTTTTGAAGCTGTACACTCAGTTCTCCAAAAAGAAAGATGAGACCATACCCTTAAATTTATAATGTGTATATCTGCTGACTCGCATGCGACAGGAGCTATGGTTAGAAAGCCACAGCTCTATGATGCTTTGGGTCAAATGTTGTTTTGACATTATGCTTACTTTACAGTAATCAGCATATTAAACTGAGGAGAGTTTGCTCATATATGCAAAATGCAAAGTATGAAAAGCAGCAGTTTAGTAGCATTATAGGGCCAAGCAAGGTTAAGGTTTGCTTGCTTTGTGGTGCAGCTGATAAAACAGTTGGACTGTTTCCAAGATTCCTTGACTCCAGCTTTGTCATTTATTTTTCTCTGTCATTATTTTTTAAGGGGGAAAAAAAAGACTTATTTCCATGAAACTCTGAGGTGGTAAACCTGTACTTTACATGAAAGAAAAACATTTTCTTGCAAGTGAAATCCATATGGAAATACTCCAGCAAATTCAGTTTGTGTAATTTGTTAAGACTTACTGATATAGGAGGAGCTAAAATAATTTCCATAGTTGAAAAAAAGAGAGATTTTGTCACAGTCTCTTGACCAAGATATGGACAAACCAAATGAATGGTTAACCACTTTAAACAGAACATTTTCCATACTCTCTAACATATAGTAATTAAAATTTGCTTTCAAATTTTGAAAATGCTTCTTTGTATGAAACACTAATGCTCCTATATTATAATCGAGCAATTTGTGTTCGAAAGACTTAAAATAATCTCCTAGTTTTGTTATTTAAACTACTCCCTTAATCTGTCTGTTTCTGTTTGTACTGCAGTTCATTCTTTTTAGAGTTTCACTGAATTTACATGTATTTATTGGTGTCTACCTTGTCCTCAAAATTGTAGGAGGTGTTTTGAAGAACACAGAAAAATTCCTGAGGACATATGGCTGAGTACATATAACAAAGATATATTAAATAAATGAATAATACCATACTATCTGGATCTTCTGATTTTTACTGAAGAATTTTTTTTCTTATAGCACAAGGTAGCAATTATAGACTGTGTCATATAGTTCAGTTTTGTACCCTGATTGAAATTTTTGAAGAGACAGACACTTAAGTGGATCTACTTGATAGGTTATAAATACCCATCTTAGAAGAGGATGCAGCCAAACAAACTAGAAAAATAATTAAAAGACAATGTGATGGAGTTAATAGTGGGGAGAGATGTTGAGACGATACCGTGTGTCTTAAGCCTGTTTGAGTTTCTAAATTTTTAGTGCCTCAGTCAATAAGCGTTCCTTAAATGTTGGTCTCCAGTATTATAAGGTATCATAAGGTATCAGTACTGGTAACAAAATTTAAGTACGGGGCATAAAGAAAATTTCATGTTCAAAAATTATGAACAATTTTAACTTGATGACAACAAAGCATTAAACCAAATGCAGACCGCTTTACGCACAGAGGCCCATGCAGCTGCACTGATCACATGTCCCAAAAGCTGGCACTGAAAGCACGGTAGAGTGATGTCTCCAAAGTAAAACCTGGTTTCCAGTTCTTCAAATTATTATTCGTTGGCAAAATACTAGTACCTTCTTTAAGGGTTGCTGGGAAGATTAACGAAATACTGCATAAAACTGTTTAAGCAGCCATGGGCATTTAGAGAGCATTTGACAAATGATAATTCGTATTTTCCATTCTATGTTAGCTCTATTGCACTATAATTTTTCTCCTATTTATTGACCATACGATCAAAAATTTTCCCTCTCTTCTACTCCTTTTCTTCCACTTTTCCATGATTTCAATCAGCTTCCCCCAATAACCCCTTTTATTGAAAAATAAATACTGGTCTCGTGCCAGCCTTTATTTCCTACAGCTAGGGCATACTCAGTGATGGCAGTTTACTGTCCCAATCATTCCTCCGTTCTGAGAACATTTTTTCATAAAATTCTCTTGACATATGTAAAAGATCACTTCAGGAATGCATAATTTCTAGCAGTGTAGTCTGTGCAGTACAGAAAATATGACTGTTCATCGTGGAGAGTAGCCCAGTCACTGAAGTTTGAATATATCAGGGCATCCTTTAAAAATAAGAGGTAGGAATGCACTGATAGTTTGGTATAGGAAATTTTATAGTTTGAATAGATGTTGAATTGACTCTCCATATAGTCCATGTAGAATTTTACTTATATCAGTGGTTTCAAAAGATACAGTTTACATTATGCCAGGAACAGGGAAATGTTAAAGTCTGTTGAATAATAAAAGGAAAAGTCAATGTATATACAGTACACAATTTGAATAGGAAAAGTACAGCTTAAAGTTTTTAAAATTAAGCGTATTAAATTTGTGTGTGTATATGAGTGTAATTCTTTTGCTTTACCTGGCAATAGAATATAGGTGAAAATTGAGATATAACCAACAAAAACTCAGACGATCTTTCTACTTCTGTAACAGTATAAGGAAGTTAAAATGTTCTCCACTCACTTCTTTCCTAGGGAACCTTAGAAAGATCAAAACCATCTTTATAATGATGTAAAAATCTACACATTACTGTTTTACAAATCACATGGTATATGTTACTTTGTTTTAAAATGTTTTGGGGACTTCCCCGGTGGCACAGTGGTTAAGAATCTGCCTGCCAATGCAGGGGACCCGTGTTCTAGCACTGGTCTGGAAAGATCCTACATGCCGAGAAGCAACTCAGCCCATGTGCCACAACTACTGAGCCTGTGCACCACAACTACTGAAGCCCGTGCACCTAGAGCCCGTGCTCTGCAACAAGAGAAGCCACTGCAATGAGAAGCCCACGCACTGCAACGAAGACCCAAAGCAGCCAAAATATAAAATAAATAAATTTTTAAAATAAAATTTATTTATTTATTTATTTATTTTTTAACATCTTTATTGGAGTATAATTGCTTT
This sequence comes from Platanista minor, assembly GCA_004363435.1. NCBI lineage: Eukaryota > Metazoa > Chordata > Mammalia > Artiodactyla > Platanistidae > Platanista > Platanista minor. The sequence goes on from RJWK010009546.1 coordinate 45,243, forward strand.
ACAATGGTGTGTCAGTTTCTG
>RJWK010009547.1:0-45293 GCA_004363435.1 Platanista minor
AAAAAAAGTATAATAAATGTATTACTATTGAAGATTTTGTTTATGTATACATGGCTGATGGTGGGTATATTTAGATTCTGTTAGCTACATTTTAACATGATGTAACAGTTTATTATTAAAGTGTCAGCATTTAAAATACCTTAGTAAGCTCATCCTCCCCAACTCTGTTTTTAAAAATTTAATTTATTTTTTTATTCAGCAGGTTCTTATTAGTCATCTACTTTATACATATTAGTGTATACGTGTCAATCCCAATCTCCCAATTCATCCCCCACCCCCGCTCCCCAACTCTTTACATTAAAATGTGAAATACTTCAAAATGTAGGTGGGGTATATATATTTGCAAAAAATTTTAAAGGGTAGGAATGAAGCAGTATTTGAAAACGACCGGTTTATGAAACATGCTCTGCATCACCTCTTTAGTTATCCTCTTTTCTAGCCTTAACCACGTTAGAGCGCTGAAAGTTTACACAGTAATCCGACCACACTGGTTTAGTCCTTTTCAGTATCATCTTCACTGAGTTGTCCTTTAAGAATGTTCTTGGCTTTTATGGAAGGTCATTGGAAAAAGAAGAAGCATTTGAAATCTGCTAAATATTTGTTGTGATGTTATGTCTTTAATTTTTTTTCTAGGTTTAATACCTGTACAGCTTTTGTTTTCCTCATTAATTGGTATGCTTCCTCCCTTCTGAGTGTGATATCTATGTAATTTAATATTTCTTTTTTCATCCACGCCCCTAGAAAGTTCAGATCCACATTTGATGCTCAGCTCTAGTATCAATCACTGTTAACCTTTTCAAAAGGAAATTTGTTTTCTCCTTGATTTTTAAAAATTTTTAAATTAATTTTTATCTTTGTGAGTTTTAAGAGCCATCTCAGATATTTATTGGAAAGAGATGAAATAAAAGTTAAAAAATTTTTTTAAAAGATTTATTTTTGTATTCATCCCAGGGGGATAGAATAAAACCTCAACAATTATTTGAATTATTTGAATACTTCCAGCTTAATATACACGTTATTATAAAATACATTAAATTTTGATTTGAGCACTAGCCTGTATACTGAGAAGCTTTATCAAAGGTTGGAAACTTTATTAGGATGTGTGTGTTTGTCAGTTTAGTTTTATGATATAAGGAACTTATATTTTACTTTTTCTTGTATTGAAAGGGAAGATTTCAAATACATGAATAGCTTTAACTTGTCCCATAAAAAAAGTGTTTGCTTTATAACTCCTAAGTTCATGGCAGATTGGTAGTTATTTAGAAAATCTCAGACAACAACTGGGCGTGAATTAACAGTGACTTTTGGACAGTCCTCAGGGGAGAATGGTAATAAAATTTACTGTTTTTGTGACAGTGTCTGGGAAAACCAGTTCGTCCAGCTTCTCAGATTATTCTACACGATACTGCTGTAGAATACAAAATTAATTAGTAAATTTTCTTTGTCTTCAGAGCTTTCAGGCCAGTTTAAAAGAGAAAAAATAATAAAAACCAAAATAAGATCAACAGAAGAGCAAGGCAGCACACTCTTGAATAATCTCATTCCATGCAACTGGGAAATGAATTGTCTCTTTGTCAGACGATGGAAGTTAATGGTGTATTTTGAATACTTTTAGCCAGTAAATAATTTTTTATTAATTGTACCACAAACATAAGTTAATGAAAAAAATATCAGTCTAACCATTGTAGCATAGGTCGTTTTACATGTTCCATGCTTCTTTCCAGTCTGTGTGGATTCAGGATTTTATAGTTTTGAATGGTTTAGGCTAGTCTGTGCTTCCTCCAGTCATTCTTTGTAACAATGAGAATCTTACAGGCTCGACTGTGTTTGCTCATACAAACAGTTGTTATATACTTTTTTGTCTACTTACTGATGCCATCTTTGTTATAATACCAGCAGAGTTTATTGTTCTTTATTAAAGAACAAAAACATTAAAAACCAAACAAGATATTGTTTAGTGGAAGATACTAATTATAACTAATTAGTGACAGGATAAGTTCTTCATAAGCATTTATGTGTTAAGCTTCTTTAGGATTGAATATTGACTACGTTATAGGTTGGATGGCTTCACTTATGGCCTCAGAATGCTCTAGATGTCATAAATCAGAGGGATCCAAACCTGTGCATCACAGAATTACCAGGAGAGCTTTAAAAAATACACCTTTCTGGGCCTCACACTTTTTAGAGATGGCATCCTAAGTGGTTATTTTGCAGCCTGTTGGTCAAGTTTCCACACCTCTAAGTTTTTTGGAAAACCATAAAGATAAGAAAGTGAAATGCCTGAGAAATAATTATTAGAATTATTAAAGATGACTATGTCTCTTAAAGGTAAGCACATACATGGGGAGAAAATTGAGTGCAAGAAATGACAAGCATGCCCAGTAGGTACAGAAGATCAGTGTGTGTGTGTGTGTGTGTGTGTGTGTGTGTGTGTGTGTGTGTGTGTGTGTGTGGCTGGGGGTAGAGGCATATTTAATAGTGAGTCCAAATAATACTGTAATTGTAATGATCAGATTAATTTATTGTGATCCTTACCTTTCTAGTCATCCTGATATTGTTTAAGCAGAGATCACAAAGTCAGTACCTGTAGGGCTCAGACAGCTTTGCAAATGTGAATTGAAGACTTTTGCAAAAGAACAAACCTTGACACCTCTAGTGGCAGCCATTACTAATCAATAATGGCCTGCTTTGGCCACATCAGTCCAGTATTTCTAGATCTTTGAGTTTTTAAGAGAAGCTAGAATTCTGCATTTTATGTGAATTTTATTTGTAGATGTTGGCTTAATTTACTAAAGAAACTAAAAAGTGAACAAAACACATCTATGGGTTAGACCTGGTCTCTCCGCCACGAACTTGCAGTCTTTGTTTTAGAGCAGTAGTTGTCCAAGTGTGGTCCCTGGACCAGCATCAGCATTACCTGGACCTTAATAGAAATGCAGTTTCCCAGGTCCTACCTCAGACCTCCTGAATCAGAATTTCTGGGAGTGAGGCCCAATAATCTGTGCTTTAATCAGCCCTCTGGGTGACTGATGCATGCTCAAGGTTGAGAACTGCTGTTCTGGAGTCTCAAAGTTGATATCATTTTTATTTGGAGATAGTTATAAAGGTTAAAGTTCATTGAATATCCTGTAGATGATTTATCAAGTATACTTCTATACTAAAATTATCTGATGTATATTGCTTTCAGGTGTATTTGAGCCTTTATGGTTTTTGCCAGACTCAGAATACACAGTGATTAAATCACATTTTGTTCTTTTTCTTCCTCTTTTTCCTCACTTTTGCCCCCACCTGATGTTAAGAGTATTTCAAATGAGCTTAATAGCAATTCTGTGCCACATTTGCTTTTCATTAGAACATAGCTTAATTTTTTTACTGGTTGATTAAAAATATATAAGTGTGTGGCTTGCACTTCTGAAACTTCAAGTTTTTTTTAAAAAGCATTACGTGTGCTATAAAATATTAAAGAATATTTCCTTATTTTATTACATTTTTCTAAATTGAGCTCTGTTTGTGGAATTGCAACTTTCATTTCTAATTATCTTTTTTTTTGATATAAAAGGGAAGGTTAACCTTTGTGGTTATATGTAAGCCTGGCCCCCTGACAGCTCATGAGGTTATTTATATTTTAAAGGCCAAGTACGCGATTAGTTTCCTCCATTCTCAGAATGTAGAAATGACTGCTTTCCGATTATTGTCCTGAAAACCCTCCTTCCTTTTGTGTAACCTAACCTTAAACATATTTGTTCACCTAAAAGTTCCTAGTATCTTGCTAATCAGATTAATTATGAATTTTAATATAGAGAATTTTCTTATGTTTAAAAGAATACAGAAAGCTTTTTATTATGAGAAAACTTTGCATAAGTCTTACATAATGTGATTAAAGTGTACTTCAGAGTATTTTAAATGCTGAGATTGAGAAGTTTGGGATAATCCAAGTTAAAGTAATACCTATTGAATTAATTAAAATTCATCTAATTGTATTTATATATAATTTTTATTAATTAAAACACACTTATATCCACAGGGTAAGCCAGATTTGAATACAACATTGCCAATTAGACAAACAGCATCAATTTTCAAACAACCGGTAACCAAAGTCACAAATCATCCTAGTAATAAAGTGAAATCAGATCCACAACGAATGAATGAACAGCCACGTCAGGTAAGGATCTAATTGGTTCTCCAATCTTATTTTTCAGAAAATTCTGGTATCTTTACCGGATATAGTTCAAGTAAACTCTGGTTAAAATGGAATCTATTTGGAAAGAAAATTGTTTTATATCCTAGGCTATTACATGAATGCTGGAGGATAACTCTGATAAGACAACATTTAGGTAAAATGTTTTAAGAAAAAAATTAAGTTAATTAAAAAATCTAAAATTAATTTTATGGACTCCACTTTTATGCTTTTGTGTGGTAATGTACATCAGACTTGGTTCTGCTCTTTTTAGTTTTTTAAAGATTATCTTTCCAGGGATAATATTTCCTAAGGGGATGAAGCATGCAGTTTGTGTTGCTTAGTTTAAAAATATTTTCTATTATTTGGAAACTACTTTTTGTTCTGATTTCTTATTATAAGAAAGCAGTCCCTCCCCTTTGGAAAAACAGAAGTAAATAAACTTTGTCAATATGGTATATTGTCCTGTGACTTCCATTTTTGTATAAGTTGCATTTATTTTTCTCTTCCTTTATTGTTTCAAGCTGTATTCCACCAGAATCTTTTCTTAGAAAAAAAAGTATTATCTGAAAGGCCTCCCTGCTGCTTAATAATGCCACTTAGCCAGGGGAGGGAGACTTGACAAAACGCTTAAACTTTCCAAGTAGTCTTGCTCACTCACTCCCTAATTGCGGTCAAAAAGTTTAGGTACTTTGTGAAATTTTAGTAGCAATTGGGGTGAGGGAGCGGAGGGAGAAACATCGGTGCATTTTTTCTCTCCTTTCTCTGCCTCCTCCCACTTAAGGATTAGAATTACCTACGACCAGTATCTTTTGCTCTCATATTCCCCTTTTAGATGTCTCACTCCACCTTTTCATTTGAATTTTGTTTTTCACTAGTCCCTCAAGTGTCTCATCTCCAGACTTCAAAAAGGATTGGGCCAAAACTTTCAGACAGTTGCTCTAGAAGAAACTACATAAAGAAATTCAGTTCCCACATCCTCTGTAGTGTTTTTTCCTCTTCAGGTGAGCCAGGAAAACAGAAGATATTTGGAGCCACATTGGATCAGCATCTTGCTATAGATGTCTCAAGATTTGAAGTTCTAAACTTGCTTTACTGTTGGTCCCCAAGAGATTCAACAGGGGCCATGTAAGTGTATCACATCCAATATAAAAGATGCGTACCTGCATGTGCCTTTAGGCTCTTGTCACCACTTAGGTTTTCTTTGGGCCATTCAGCTTTCTGTGCCAGGCTTTTCCCTTCTGTTTTACTACTGCACCCAGCGATAGCCACCAAACCACCGGCAGTTTTAGTATATTCATTCCAACAGGGAAGGAATTCTGCCATTCTGAACTTTGCCCACCTTGACAAAGCCATTCCCTGATTGTGTTCTTTCTTAGATACTGTCTAAAGTCTTGAACATCTTGTCCTTTGGCTTTTTGGTGATTTTAAAATCGTTTCCTTGTAAAGATTTTTATTAATTGAAAAATTTGGAAGTATGTAATTGGGTAAGATAGTTTGCTTCAAAAAGCCCAAAAGATAAAGAAAGTGGAATAACTAATATTAGTTCCATATTGAAAATTTGAGTTGTCTCATTGAGAACAGATAGTATTTAGTAAATTTTTCCTCATCTTTTCCTTGTCAAATCATTCTCAATATAGTCTGTGAACAAATATTTTGGTTAAAGACAAACCGAGTAGCAAATTATGGTCATTTTAACAGGAATTTAATTGTTTTCTGCACTTAAGTTCAGTCACAGATTTTAAAAACAGTAGTAATTATATTTACTGGGTGTTTATCTGGTTGTAGAGATATTGGCAACCTAGATTTTTAAAGCTGAAGTAACCAGATTAGTTGCTTCTTATTCTTTGGTATGTTGAGTAGTTGTAAGTTTTCCTTCTTTAATTAACGTTTATGAGATTGTTCTCAAGTGAAAGAATATGTCAAAAGCTAAATCATCTCCCGCCCCCACCAAAAAAAAAACCACTTATGTCATTTTAACCCAGATCTTTTGAGGGTTTTTATCTTCCTTTTAGCTTTCAGAGGCAGGAAGTGTTAAAATTATTTTGGAGGTTACTTCTCCAAATGTTTGCTCTGTTTTTCACATTATCCTCTTGTCACCTGACAATTTTTGCTGGGTGTTTTTGATTACACTAAGACATTCATTGTCTCTCTCCCCCTTCTTTATCCTGAACGTAAGAATTGAGATATTTGACTACTGTCTCACTGACAGGATTTCAAAATATAGGACTGTGCATTGAGTAAATGCAGGAAAATAGTAAAGAGACCACTTTGGTATTAATGCTTTTTGAAATCATGATCTGTCATCCTGACTATTCCAGTTTAGATTCAGGTTTTTAAGTAGAAGAAAGATGTTGATTTAATTGTATTTTGACATACATATGGCAGATGACTGCTAGTGAGTTGTTATTGCTGAGGAGATAGTTGGCATAAAATACATAGGCAAAAATGATTCTTCCAATTTTGCTACCTTTTGCATAGCTTCATTGAACTAGATTAGTAATATAAATTGCCAAATACTTCATTTGGAGAAGTTATTTTGATCATAGAGTAAATAAGTTAGACAATGAGGTTTCTGTTTTTTTGAGGTTCCTGCAGATATGTTTTTATCTTAACTGTATCACATTCTTTTAATAAGATATTCAGGCTAGTGGTATTGTAATTCCTTCCGGAGTGTTGAATTTTGAGACCTAGAACTAGGATTTGATTTTTAGATCTTTTACCTTGAATCGGTTTGAAGTGATTAGTTTAGATGTGAAGCAATCATAGAAATTCATAATTCTGTTTTTATATAGCAAACATCATATGCCTAGTTCTGTCTATATGGCAGTCTAATTTGAGTTCTATAAAATATATAAATTATGAAATTCTAATGTACTGACTCCTTGAAAATGCCTTAGTTGTTTTTTTGTTTTGTTTTGTTTTTGTTTTTGTTTTTGTTTTTTATGCGGTACGCGGGCCTCTCACTGTTGTGGCCTCTCCCGTTGCGGAGCACAGGCTCCGGACGCGCAGGCTCAGCGGCCATGGCTCACGGGCCCAGCCGCTCCGCGGCATGTGGGATCTTCCCGGACCGGGGCACGAATCCGTGTCCCCTGCGTCGGCGGGCGGACTCTCAACCACTGCACCACCAGGGAAGCCCCCATGCCTTAGTTTTAAAAGGGCAAATTAGGGTATGTAAACAAAAGTGCATTAAACAGAATTCAGCAGTGATTTCTGCCTACAATTAAAATTATAAGGTAGAGATGGCATTTGTAAAATCTGGTTATGATAGGGTAAGTAGCCAGCCAGTTTTATATATATTATTGGCATATTTAACATGTACTTGTCTTGTCATTAGATTAAAAAGAAATCTTGACTGGGGTGGAGGGAATTCTACCAGTTGTAAGACTCTTATCCCAAACAGTAAGATCTTTGAAATATCCTTATTTGGCCAGATATGTAAAACATGCCCCAAATTCTTTTTAATCTAATTGAATAGTGATTTTGCTGTTAAGGGTGTCTTTCCTAGCTTCCTTCTTTCAATATATGAAGAACTCACATATCTGTTTCTTTCTTATTTCTTTAATGCTGTCATCTTTGACACTTTATGGTCCCTTGCTTTTTCTCTTTTTTTTATCCTCAAATCAAAGAAACTTCATCTTTTGAGCCATTACTTTTTCCTTTTAATTAAAGCCTTATAGGCTTTAGGTGTTTCTGATAGTCTTTGAATATTAATTACATTTCTTACAGAATATTCTTTATTTTACCCAAAAATAAACATTTAAATCACCGAAGAAGTGGGTTTAAATCTTCCATTTGATCCTAGATTTTTTTCCTTCTATTTCGTTAGGTAATTCTTTGTTCAAAGGATATGAAACTTTCCTTTACTCCCTTCCAGAAATGTCTTTTTTTAAATGATTTTTTCCCAGCTTTATTGAGATGTAATTGACATATAACATCGTATAAGTTTAAGATGTACAATGTGACAATTTGATACATGTATACATTGCAAAATGATTACCAGAAAAAAGTTAGTTAATACATCTATTACCTTACATAATTACCATTTTTTTGTTGTGGTGGTGATTGTGAGAACATTTAAGATCTCTCTTAACAACTTTCAGGTGTATAATACAGTATTGTTAACTGTAGTCACCATGCTGTACATTGATCCCCAGAACTTATTCATCTTATAACTGGAAGTTCGTATGTTTTGATCAACGTCTCCCCATTTTCCCCACCTTCAGCCCCTGGCAATCACCATTCTACTCTGTTTTTCTATGAGTTTGGTGTTTTGAGATTCCACATATAAGCAAGATCACACAGTGTTTGCTTTTTCTGTTTGACTTATTTTACTTAGCAGAATGACCTCGTTTCATCTATGTTATCACAAATGGCAGGATTTCTTTCTTTTTTATGGATGATAATATTCCATTGTGTGTGTGTGTGTATATATATATATATATATATATACACACACACACACACACACATTATCCATTCATCCATCGATGGACACTTAGTTTGTTTCCATAACTTGGTTATTGTGAATAAAATTGCAGTGAATATGGGGGTGCAGATATCTCTTTGAGATGTTGATTTCATTTCCTTTGGCTATATCGCCAGAAGTGGGATTGCTGGATTATATGGTAGTTCTAATTTCTTGAGGAACCTTCACATGTTTTCCATCATGGCTGTACCGATTTACATTCTTACCAATAGTGAATGAGGGTTCCCTTTTCTCTACATCCTTGCCAGCACTTAAATCTCATCTTTTTGATAATAACCGAGAGTGACTCTTTTACATGTTAGCAGAAACTTTCTAGGTGAAAGATAAATTTTTTAAATGTGCACTTTAAAGACATTGTGATTGAAAAGTTTATATTTTAGTATTCAGTTATTATAACCCTGAAAATTGCTGTTCGTTCCAGGCATTTTAACATTTACTTCTTCCTAATCCCTGACTGTTCTTTCTAGTTTAGTCTTCAGTATAATGCTTTTATGATTAAGGAATAGATAAGCTAAAGCACAGAGTTTTATGGAGGATATTATATTCCTTGTCTCTAGACAGATAAATTGGCTGCCTGGGCAGAAGAAATAGATGATATGTTGTCCAGTTTTATTTAAAAGCGTTATTCTGGGTGATGTTGGAAAGATGCCATGTATATATACATACTTTTAAAACATTTCACCTAACATTGTATTATACACATTTAATCCATGTTTTATATAATTTGTGTGCTATAATTTTATAATTAACTGTATATTATTCCAAAAACTGTGCATTGTACTAGCATACAATTTACTTTATCATTTCCATGTTATTTCTAATTTTTCACCATTATAGGTAGTACTCAAGTGAGTATCCTTATGTATGTAAGTTCCTTCCTATATTTTTCAATATTTCCTTGGGCTAGATTCTCATAAATATCATTAGTATGAATATTTATGATTTTTGATACATACTGGCAAGTTGATTTCCAAAGACTTGTACCAAATTAAAAGTCTATTGACAAATTATGTGCAGTTCAGTTTCAGCTTACCTTCTATGGTATTATTATCAATATTTCTTCTTCTTGGTAGTTCATTATATAAAAACTATTTCATTTTAAATTTGCACTTGTTTGAATATTTGTGAAGTTGCACAGACTAAAGCATTTGTGTTTAAATTTGCAAATGAGAAATGATTAAAGGATTTGAACAAGGAAGTAGCTTTTTTATTACCACTCTGAACTGAACTTGACCATGTCTTGTGACCTAAAGCTAATACCAATATCTGTGCTTCCCAGATACATTCCCTCTTACCTTCTCAGACAGCTCACTCAATGGATTATGTCAGCTACCTTTCAACTTCAACTTCTTTCTAAACTGGCTTCTTCCCCAAAGCATTTAAATATATTCAAATCTTCCCTATCTTAAAAATTTATTTATTTTACTCTGTGTCTCCTTTAGAATTCATTTTCTTTCTTTTCCCTTTACAGTCAAACTTCTTGGAGTTGTGTGTATTTACTATCTACTTTACTTCTTAGTTTTTATATCTCTGAAATACTGCTTTTGTTCTCACTATGCCACTTGAACTGTTCTCATCAAGATTATTGATGATCCTAATTAAATTGGTTGGCAAACTTCAGTCCTTACATTGCTTGACCTGTTTTAGTATTAGGCACTCTTGACGACTACTGCCTTCTGAAATACTGTCTTTTATTCTGTGACACTGTATCTCTTGGTTTTCCTCCGTCTTTGTTTTTTCTCAATCCCCATCCTGTGTTCTTTCTGTGTCTATCTTTCAAAATGGTGGGGTTTCCTAGGGAATACTGTGCATTCTTCTCTGTATGTAAACCCTCCATGGATGATTTCACTCATTGTCATGGCTTCAGTTATCATCTATATGTTAATGATTTCCAAATTTACATCTTTATCCTGAGCTTCAGTTGTTTGTATCACTCGACCTACTAACATTGTTTGCTTAGAAGTCTCACCATTATCTCTAATTCATCTTCCCAAACTTCATCATCATCCTTTCAAACCAGCTTTTTCTTCTATATGCTTTATCTCACTGTATGTACCACTGCCCACTTGGCCGCCTAAGCCAGAAACGTGAGCATCATCCTTGACTCTTCCCATCTCTTACCCCCAAGTCTGATTAGCCAACAAGTCCTGTTGACTCTACCTCCTAAATATTCACTTGCTCCATCTCTCTACCAAGTAACTATCATTTCATCTCTCTGCTTCTTGTCTTATTTTCTTCAGTTCTTTCTTCATATTGCATCCTGAAGATCTTGTTTGACATAATGATCTAATAGTGTTATTCTGCTGAAAGCGTTTTGATGATTCGTGTTAGTTTTTAGGTCAAAAAAAAAACCTAAACATGACTTTTAAAGTCAAAACACCTAACATAACTTACAAAGTCCTTCATGATTTGGCTTTTGTGTATCTCTCTGGCCTCACATTCTTCCCTTGTTCTACAACTGAATCATATGAAACTGCAGATTTTTGAATGTGCTATTCATCTCCCCCTCTGCACCCTGCCCTTGCATTCCCTGATCATATTTCATGCTGCTTTCTTTCCCACTTTAATTAGCTATTTCCTACTCATCCCTCAAGTCTGAACTTAGATATCACTTCATCTGTTCAAGAAACCTGATTCATGAAGTCTAGGTTTAGAGAACTCCTTAGTGCATCTCCTTTTCTGATCATAACTGTATTAGTTGTTCATTGCTTTACCCATAGTGTCTCCATTACGTCAGTGCTTAACACATATTTGTCAAATTAATGAATGAATGAATTTTTTTTAAATTCAAAAATCATAAACTGAGCCCTCAACTTGTGCCAGGCACTTTTCTAAGTTGTGGGAATACTGCAGTGAGCAAAACCAAGTCCCTCCTCTCATGGAACTTACTTTCTAGAGTGATAGGGAGAGAGACAAACAGATAAATACATATATACTTTGTCATGGCATGGTAAATGCAATGAAAACAAAAAGCAGAGGAGTGAGAGAATATATGGTCTTTGAAAGAAGAGAAGTATGGGGAGGACATTCTAGACAGAGGTTTAAATTTATTTATTTATTTATTTTATTTTTGGCTGCGTTGGGTCTTCATTGCTGTGTACGGGCTTTCTCTAGTTGCGGCGAGTGAGGGCTGCTCTTAGTTGCGGTGCGCAGGCTTCTCATTGTGGTAGCTCCTCTTGTTGGGAAGCACGGGCTCTAGGCGCACAGGCTTCAGTAGTTGCAGTACGTGAGCTCAGTAGTTGTGGCTTGAGGGCTCTAGAGCACAAGCTCAGTAGTTGTGGCTCATGGGCTTAGTTGCTCTGTGGCATGTGGGATCTTCCCAGACCAGGACTCGAACCTGTGTCCCCTGCATTGGCAAGCGGATTCTTAACTACTGAGCCACTGGGGAAGCCCGGCAGGCACATTCTTAACCACTGTGCCACCAGGGAAGTCCCTAGACAGAGGTTTTAATCTGGCTCTTGTACGTAATATGATAACTGACTTAAGGCCAGGAGACCATTGAAGAAAGTATAGGAAGCTAGGGCATAGATGATAAGATTGGTTTCATGCTGGTCATAAAATAATTGGCAAAATTTATCTATGAGTCAGCTGTGCCTATGAGGAGAGTTTTAAAATTTAAGGTAACTGAGAAAACAGTGTCGTTGACTGGAATGTGGAAATGTTTTTTAAATAATAAAATATGAATATAAGCATTAGAAAATGTATACTCTTAAAAGCAGTTGTGGGAAATAAAAGATCCAGGTAAAGGATGTTGGGTTGGAGCCCTATAGAGAAAACTGGTTTGGTGACTTGTCAGTTTTATGGGGGGTAAGAGTTGCAGCTGAAAGATTATATGTGAATTTTTTTAAAAAATTAATGAATCCATAGGTTTTTCATTCATAGTGACCTTTAATCATCATATATTTCTTTAGATCACTTAAAAATATTTCACCGATATGGGTAGATCCATGGCATTTTTTGAGATTTTTGTATTTCTCTAAGAAACGTAGGAATATAGATGAAAAAAAAAAAATCAATGCTTAAAAACTTGTGTTTCATAAGAGTAGTTTCCTACTTTTTGTGTCTTTTAGTTCCATTTCCAGAAGCATTTAATCTCAATTCTGGTCACTTCCCTTTATAATTACCTCTATATTTCTGAATAATAAACTTATTATCCTATTTATTAATTTTAGACATTATTTCTTGACTTCCCACAGTGGTACCTGAGTACATAGTTCTCTCTCTGCTTCATGCTCCCAACATAGTTATATCACATTTTTAGTTAAATAGGTTAAATAGTCAGGGTTTACATTATTATGACTGAAAGTTATTCATGGTTATGGCAAGTAATGTCTTTTATCATCAGCATTTTTTATTGTTGTCAGTCTTAAGAATTGTATGCTACGTTTTCTTTATAACAGAGTTAATCTTTCCTCATGCTTGTTTCTGCCACATGCCCATCAATAATACTTTGCTTATGCTGAAATCCGTGGCGTTCCTTCTTGTGTCTTTCCTGGAATCACCTCTCCTCCTCTTTAGTCTGAATGCATTCTCTGGTCTTGCTGTGTAGCTGTAGCTCTGAGGATTTTCTTTACTGTGCTTCTGTGTGGGGAGTTTGTTTTCTGGAATTCTGTCCTCCTCTGTCTCAGTAGATGCCTTTGTAACAAATCCTCTAGTAGCTTTCTAATAAAATGGGAGGTAAAGTTGAGAACCTGCACATTGGAAATAAACTTTATTCCAGCTGGACACAACCAAGTTTGTCTGGGTATGAAATCTTAGGTTGAGAATCATTTTCCCTGAAGTTTTGAAGGCATTGCTTCATTGTTCTCTAGCTTTAGAGTTGCCAGTGAGAAGTTCAGTGCCATGCTCAATCTCTGTTCCTCTTTTATGGTCTTTTTTTTTCTCTCAAAAAGTTTAGTATATTTATGATTTTTAAAAATTCACTGATATGTGCCTGCTGTAGGCCTTTTTTCATTCACCAGGCACTTAGTAGGTGATAGACATGACTACTATCTGCGTGGGAAATTTTCCTGTGTCATTTTTTCCCATTTTCTCCTGAATCCCCTAACTTTCCATCCTCTCTTTGTATGAGTTGTGTATTAGCCATGTATTTCTACTTTTTCTACTATTTCTACTTTTGTATTTTCCGTCTTATTATTGTTGTTGTTTTACTTTCTGGGATATTTTCTTGATTTTCCTTTGTCCTTTTTTTGATTTTTTTAATTTTGGTGGTCATATTTTTAATTTCCAGCAGCTGTTTCTTGGCTTTTGTATATTAAATTTTGCTGTTCTTGGTTTATGGATACAACAACCTCTACTCTTTCCTCTCTGAATCTATTAATGATAGGGAAATTTTTATTTGTATGATATTTGTTTTTTCTCTGTTCCCTGCATTGACTATTCTGTTGCTGTTATTTTAGTTTCTGTCGCTGTTATTTTAGTTTCTGTCTATCTTGTTGGCTATTATGGATATTCTTCAGTGAATATTCTAGTATGTGTTTTTGGTTTTGAGCTTATAGAGGAGTAGAAGTGCTGGGTCATAGAGTATGCATATGTTCAGCTTTATTAGATGCTACCATATAGTTTTCCAAAGTGATTATACAAAGTTACCCTTCTACCAGCAGTGTGCAGTTGCTTCAGATTCTTGTCAGCACTTGGTATTATCAGTCTTTAAAATTCTGAACATTCTGGTATGTGTTTAGGTGTATTTGTTACAGTCTTAACTTGCATTTCCTTGGTATTTAATGATACTGTGCACTGTTTGTATGTCTCTTGGCTGCATAGATATCCTTTCTTTTGAGGTGCCTACTCTTTTATGCATTGTTCTGTTATGTTATCTTTTTTTCATTGACTTGTGGGAGTTCTTTGTATATTCTGAGTATCAGTACTTTGTCAGATATATCTATCACACATATCTTCTTCCAGTTTGTGACTTACCTTTTCCACTTCCTTAATGGCGTTTTTTGGTAAATGTAAGTTCAAAATTTTAAGAGAGTTGGGAGGTGGGATAGAGACTGGGAGAGTGTGGGGTGGGGGCTTCTGGGGTGCTAGTGATATTCTGTTTCTTAATCTGCATGGTAGTTACATGAGTGTTTATGAAACTCCAGTGAGCTGTATACTTATGGTTTTTTTTACACTTTTCTGTATGTAATACTTCAATGATGATTTACAAAAAGTAAAGGATATAGTTTATCAGTCTCTTCCTTTCATTTCTGTGATGTGTTTAAGAAATTTTTGCTTACCCCAAGATTATCAATATATTCCCCATGTCATCTTCTGAAAGCTTTGTTTTACTTTTGCATTTGGGTCTATGATCCATCTGGAATTGACTTTTGTGTATGATGTGAGGTAGACTTGTTTTTTTCCCATATGGATATTCAATTGATCCAGCACCATTTACCGAAAGACCATTCTTTTTCCATTGCTTTGTGTTGTCACCTCTGTCATAAATGAAATGTGTAAGTGTGAAAGTCTTGCGAAAGTCTGTTTTTGGTCTGTTCTGCTCCTTTGCCCTATTTGTACATGTGAATCTGTTTCTACACTCTGTTTTATTTCATTGGTCTGTTTGTTGTTTCTCAATACTGCGCTCTTTTAATTGCTGTAGTTTTATAAAAAGTCTTGATATCTGGTAGTGTAAGTTTTCTAGCTTTCTTATTCTTCATTTAACTTGGCTGTTGGCATTTCCACATACATTTTATTTTGTTTATTCATTTATTTAGAGTTGTTTTTTTTTTTTGATGTGGACCATTTTTTAAAGTCTTTATTGAATTTGTTACAATATTGCTTCTGTTTTATGTTCTGGTTTTTTTTGGCCACGAGGCATGTGGGATCTTAGCTCCCTGACCAGGGTTCAAACCCATACCCCCTGCATTGGAAGGTGAAGTCTTAACCACTGGACCTCCAGGGAAGTCCCCCACATACACTTTAGACTCAGCTTGTCCAGTCTTCTTCAGAACCTGCCAGGATTTAAATCTATAGATCAATTTGGGGGAGAATTAACATTTTTACTATATTAAGTCTTACAATTCACTAACCTTGTATATCCCACCATTAAGATTTTATAGTTTTCAGTCTAGACATCTTACATCTTTAATTGATTTCTAGATATTTGATGTTTTTTGATGCTATTCTGATTACATTTAAATTTTTTCTAGTTATCTGTTGCTAATATGAAGAAATAAGCTGAATTTTGTATATTGACTACGTATTCAGTTATCTTCCTAAATTCATTTATTAGATAGTCTCTCCAACTTTGCACGTGAACCAAACATATCATCTGTGAACGAGAGTTTTCTTTCTTCCTTGCCAATCCTTAAACCTTTGATTTTTTTTTTTTTTCCCTTGTCTTATTTCACTGGCTTGGAATGCTAATACGATCTTGAATCAAAGTGATAGCAGACATCCTTGTCTGTTACTATAATACCAGGGAACGTTTTTAATGATTCTCCATTAAATATGATGCTTGCTGCAGGTGTTTTGGTAAATACCCTTTGTCAAATTAAGGAAATTCACTATATTCCTAGTTTACTAAGAATATTTTTCATGAATGGGTATTGAATTTTATCAAATTATTTTCCCTACCTAGTTAAATGATATAATGATCTCTTTTCTGTTAATAGGGTGAATTACAGTGATCGGTTGATGTGGTAAATTGCAAGACTTAATTTTTTTAGATGGAAAAACCTTTAAACATACCTTGAATTCCTGGATTAAGCTCAGTGTGGTCATGTTGTGTTATCACTGTTTAGATTTGGTGTTATTTTGTTTAGGGTTTTTTGCATGTATAGTCACAAGAGAGATGTGCATTTTTCTTTTCTCGTAATTTTCTTCTCAAGCTTTAGTATCAAGGTTTTTCTGGCCTTGTAAAATAAGCTGGGAGGTGATCTCTCTTTTAATATTCTCTGGAAGAATTTGTGGAAGATTGGTACTTTTCTTTAAATGTTTGGAAGACTTAATTGTGAAGTCATCTCAGCCTAATTTGTTGTTGTTATTGTTTTTAAGTGGGAGGCCTTGAAATTGCATATTCAATTTATTTAATAAGTACATGGATTAATATTCATAGTTCCTATACCAACTTTGAGAACATGTTTTTCTAGGACTTTGTGCATTTCATAATTTTCAAGTTAATGATATAAGGATGTTCATAATATTTTCTAGTAATATTTTTAATGTTTGTAGTATCTGTGATACCCTTTCTCTGATGTTGGTAGTATCTAGGTGAAAGGTGGAATGAAGTATTGGGGAGAGCTTTGAACCCAAGTTTTGAACTCAGTCTATACATGCACATTTCCCCATGGAAAACCAAACTCCTATTTTTATCATCAAATTTATTAAGATAATATTTATTTTATGAAAGTTAGTTAATTATAATGGGTTAAGCTTTGTCTTATTTGACACTTACTACCTTGAAATAATTTTCTAGTAATATTGGAACCTTTGTTTTCTCATTGTCTATATTTGCTTTCTATTTCTTTACTCTTTATTGTCAGCTTTTTGAGTCCCTTTATTTTTAGAAATTTTTTTTTTCCATAAAACATACAGTTGATTTTTTTTTTTTTCCTATCTGATCTGAGGGTCTTTTTTTCTTTTATAGCTGAGTTGACCATTATATTTATTGATTTTATAGATATGTTTGGTCTTGATTCTATCATTCTATTTATATACTGTTTTTAATATTTTATTGTCATTTTCTGGTATTAATATTTTTGTTCTGAGGTCTGGGTTTTCCACTTAAATTCATACTTCTGATAATTTTGAGGATTTGTAACCTGATTTTAGTTCTAGTCATTGCTCAATGTCATGTTTTAAATAGTACGTATGTACTTCTGTTTCTTGATTTATTGATATTAAAAAGGAAATAGTATCTATTAATGTCCCACTATAAAAATGAGGAATTACTTTATACTATTGAAATTAGTTTCAGGGAAGCTCTTCTGAAGGGCCTCTCTTCTGATAAACAACTAGTGGTAGCTCTTTATCAGAGATTAAAGTTCTTGCACTTGAGTGGGTTTTGAAATCATTAATTCATTTATTAAACAGAGTATATTGTTGCTTCTATTACAGGTGCTGTACAAACACACAAATCAGTCATGCATTCTCTCCTTATAAAACTTTCAATCTAATAAGGAAAACAAACACTGAACAAATAATTTCAACTGCGTGGAAATGTGACATACAAGAAATAAAGGAACATAGCTACATCCTTATATGGACTTATATATTAATAAGAAAATTGTTACAACTTTTCCTGTGGGAGTAGCACATGAAAAACTTATAGGCCTCATGAGCAAGTATTCTTATTCCATGGTTATCTTAGGGTAACAGTACCTTTTCAGGTACTTGGCAAGTATTACCTACCCACTTTGTGTAAGTGATGTGGCGATCATGACAGAGTTCAGACGAGCAGCTGCAGCAGAGGGTTACTGCACCTCCATCCTCCTCAGCTCTACTGCCTCTTGCTTCATCCTTCCTTCCTCTCCAGCCCAAATTGTTATCTTTTGCCTTCACGAGCAGTCTCACTGTAGTTTGCACAGCCACATGAGTCAAGCTTTTCCTTGATTACATAATAATTTTCTTGTCATTATCTAGCCCTTTCTTCCTAGCCCACTCCCCCAAAATAAAAGGGTAGCTCATGTTTGTCTTTTGATGTTTGCAGACCATGTTATTTAAGTTGTTTTTGCTGACCAAAACTAGCAACTCAGATATCATATGGGGTTGATTTGAAATAGAGCAGTTTATAAACTGGACAGCAAATTCCTTCTGGGCAGAAAACATTGTTCTTCTATGTAGCCCTAACCCAGCGTCTTGCACATTTAGCTTTTCTTGAATCACTGAATATAAAGTGTACATTTTTGGGGTTTTGGTTTAGTCTACAAATACATGACAAGATCCTTTGTTCTTTGATTAGATTTAGCAAAAGCCTTAGAAAAGTGAATAAGATATTCATTGAATTTATGAAATCCTAACATTGGAAAATATTCTAAACAACACAATAAAATTTTTATGTTTTCAAAGAACTTTGTTTTTTATCAGTGTTTATCTTCTGAGGTAGATAAGGCAGTTATTAGTATTTCTATTTTACTAGTGAAGATACATCCAAAGGCGATTAAGTGACTTCCCTAAGACAGCACATCTATTTAATGGTTGAGTCAGGACCAAAGCATTAAACTTCCAAACCAGTGGTTTTCCTGTTACCCTGTATTCCCTCTACTTAGCCACAAATTCATCCCATGAAATTTGAGTGTCTTGCATCATGCTTTTGACAGAGATGAAGACTGTGCAAGTTAAAATTCATAAAATGGTTAAAATTTTAAAGGTAACTTTTGGTTCTTCTACTTTACAAAGTATTAACACTTCTCTGCTCAAATACTTTAAAAAGTGTGTTACATCTTTTTTTTTTTTTTAAATGTTGATAATTATTTTGTTTTGTTCTGTTTTGTTTTAAATATTTATTTATTTATTTGGTTGCGCCAGATCTTAGTTGTGTCAGGCAGGCTCCTTAGTTGCAGCTCAAGGGCTCCTTAGGTGTGGCTCGCTGGCTTCTTAGTTGTGGCACACGGGCGGGCTCATTAGTTGTGGAATGCGAACTCTTAGTTGTGGCATGTGAACTCTTAGTTGCGGCATGCATGTGGGATCTAGTTCCCTTACCAGAGATTGAACCTGGGCCCCCTGCATTGGGAGTGCTAAGTCTTAACCACTGCGCCACCAGGGAAGTCCCGGTATATTTCATCTCATACATTTAAAATATTTGTTTTTATTAGAAAAATTGCTTATAGTCTTATTTCTTTGATAATTACTGTTAGAAGTCTTTTGTTTTGTTAGAAGTCTTTTGTCAATTTGTTGCCTAACAGTAATAGAAAATACAGAAACATACAGAGAAGCATCGTAAAAGGCAGACTTATTCATAAGTCTTTTGACAGCAGGCAGTGGCAACAGTGAAGTAGGGCAAAGGAGGCTTGAATCAGGAATTGGACTTGGTAATTAGAAGGTTACTGTGACCTTGGGCAGGTCAGTGTTAATATTATAGTAGGAGTAGAGTCGAGGTTAGAAGGAAAGAATGAATGGAAGGTGAGGAAATAAGAAAGTTTCTCTCCTGGTGGAAGGAGGAAGACAGATGGTTTGAGGGAGATGTAGTTAAATAAGGACACTTTTTATGTTAGCCATGTTCCAGTGTATCTGTCACTTCAGGGGAAGAAGCCCAAGGAGAGGAAGGGGTAAAATGGAAAGAGTGTGAGGAGGATTTTATAAATTGATGGGCAGGATCAGGAGGAGGCAGGAGAAGATACGACCCGGCATCATTGTGGAGAAGCTCTCAGAAAGACAGCAGGATACTGATTCCTCTGAGACAGGAGAAAAGTAAAGGAAGGGCGAAATGGTCCAGGGGCAGTCCGTGGGGCAGGGAGGATAACTGGAGAAATTTTGGGCCTTTAGGCTTCAGTTGCTGGTGTTTCTAGTCAGCTGTGGAGTCAATTATTACAGGCTTCTTGGCTTAGGAGCTAATATTCAGCTTGTGGTATTTAAAATGAGCAATAAGAAATAGAAGTTTGGATATATAGCAGTTTTAGGTGAATTGAGTTTCATTATTGAAATCTCAGTGTGTGCTATATATATAGTCAGTTTGATTTTTTTCTAATGGAGATTATAATTTCAAAAGGGAAGGGAAGATGTAATTTAAGACAAGATATGAAAATTATATGAAGATCTAAGTTTTAAGTTTTTTGTATGGCTCAGTTTGGCGGGATGCTTTTCCCCTGGACTTTTAATTTAATATTGGCCAGGCCCTACTGATAGCTACATACTAAGAATTTGTGGAAGTTAAAATGTTCAAGATCAACCCATGCTTCTATTTTGTTACCATACCTATATTTGAACACCTAAAGTCATTCTGAATGGAGCTGTGGTTTTTTTTTTGCGGTACGGGGGCCTCTAACTGTTGTGGCTTCTCCTGTTGCGGCTCCTGACGCGCAGGCTCAGCGGCCATGGCTCACAGGCTCAGCCGCTCCGCGACATGTGGGATCCTCCCGGACCGGGGCACGAACCCGTGTCCCCTGCATCGGCAGGCGGACTCTCAACCACTGCGCCACCAGGGAAGCCCTGGAGCTGTGTTTTTCTCAGTAATCAGTGACATCTTTGCACATACTTATGGTCTCTGATCCTGTGGTAATGATAGAGAACTCCCTCTAAAATCTGTACACACAGATGCTTTTCAACTTACAGGTTGGGATATAAAATGTCGTTGTTTCAGTCATTTGGAACTCCACATCTTCTAATAGAAATGATATACATGGTTCTAGTGTCCTAGACCAGCCCATAAAAGACGATTAAATCTAAAGTGCGTCTGAATTACTAAAAATAATTACTGTTTATTACCATGTTTCTATCAGGAAGTGTGTTCAGTTTCAACTCTTAAGGTACGAAGTGTTTCTCCCACTTGTGCTTTATCTTATTACTCACCCCCTGGCTGTCTGGCAGTGATGAAAGAGGCACCCAGCTCCAGGCCACTTAGTGTGGTTCTGGTAAGGCCCGGGAATGGAGAGCTGGGATACTCTTTGAAAGTCGAGAAAGGGGCTGGTGTGGTGATGCATATGCCATATGCCAGGGGAGGGTCTCCCTTCTGTCTCAGCTGTGAGATCTGGGCCCCTACCACTGTAAACCTCCTCTCTCCTCTCCCCTTTCTCTTTCTCTGGACCCCTGGTTCTTAGCCAGACCTGATTTTGTCTTCCCGCCCCGACCCCAAATACCTGGGGAAATTTGGCAGTGTCCAGAGACAATTTCGGCTGTTACAACTTGGGTGGTGCTACTTGTATCTAGTGGGTGTAGACCAAGGATGTCGCTGAACATTGAGAACCAAGAATTATCCAACTTGACAACGTCAGTAATGCCAAGATTGAGAAACTCAGCTCTAGGCTACTGCTACTGGTTTGAGTTTTTTGCCTCTTGCTTTACTGAGGAACAGAAATGTTGTTTGTTTCCAGATTCTTTTCTACCTTCTGTTCTTGAAACAAGCTCATAGCCTTTTGAGGTTTCTCCAAGGGCTCTACTATCATCACAAGATGGAAATAGGTGGAGTAAAAATAACAAGAAAGTTACAGTTTCAGGAAATCTTCATGAAAAGCTTCCATGTTGTCCACTCACAGTACTTCAGGTAGAGCAGAGTTCTGGTCCCTCTTGAGGCTTCTGTCCTCCTTTCCCACTGTGATTCCCTCGTTCCCTGGGCTTCCTGTCTTCCTACCGTACAGCTCAGTCGCAGAGGCTTTGGCAGGGGTCCTCTCTCCAGTCCTCCAGATGAGCAGTGACAAGAGGGAAGAGGAGTCCTTGGGCTGTTTTGATGCGGAGTGAGGGGAAGCTTCCTTTGTTATTGCACAGATCCGGCCAGAACACTTATCTGTTGCCCTGCTGCTTTTAAGGAATTCACAGAATGAGATCATACCACAGCTTTTCCTTAGGTAGTGCTACAAGGCACGGGGGTCTCCTGTCTCTGCTGGTCTCTCCTCCTTTCCACCCGGCACGGTAGTTACCATCCCTCTGGCTTCCTGGGCATGTGACCTGAGCAGTTCCTTACCAGGGTGCGTGCCTGGTCAAGTGCTGTGCTGTCATCATGAAATAATCTTCATAACTTTTGGAACAAAAGCCTCACATTTTCATTTTGTACTGGGCCTTGCGGACTGTGTAGCTTACCAGAGTTCTCCCAGGCAACCTTGGGCCCAGGAGGGGCCTAGACTGCCTTGGATGAGAAAAAGAATGGGAAGGGTTTTAAGATACTTAGAGTAGCAAGAAGGCCCCCAGCTGAAAATCTGGGCGGGACTGGCAGACTGGAGTGCATGTCTCAGTCTTCCTTTGTAAATACGCACCTTTCCGAGCTGACTCTTTTTGCTGTGTTTATAGTTGTTAATTTTAATAAGATGACCAATTACTTACTAGGTACTATTGTGTGATAAACAATGTGCTAGACGCTGTGGGTAAAACTAAGTAGTAAACTGATATTTGCTCTCTGTGGGTTATCTTCAAGTGTTTATAAAACCTCCTCATGTAGTGTCCATAACCATTTGAGATTGTTTTTATTGTCCCATTCCATAGGGTAGGAAGCTGAAACAGGCTATGTTACTTGTCTAAGTTTATAAAGCTAGTAAATGACAAAGAATGGATTTGAACCTAGGTCGGTCTGACTCTGAATGCCAGTCCCGTTCACTCAGCTACTCAGAAGTTCAATCTTCCTACTGTCCAGTTGACTCTCAAGTTGAGGTCATGAGTATACATAGGAGGTCAATTTCTTTTAATCAGTGAATTCTTTTAAAACACTACACAGTGCTTTTCAAATTAAGTATAATGGTGGATGAAAATGTGTATTTGATCTAGATGCTTTTCCTTGTGTTCATGAGAAATAGGTATTTGCATAAGTAACCTAAAATAGTACTCTTACAGAAAAAACTCAGAAGTCTTCCATTCTATAAGCTTCGTAAATCACTCCATCTCTCCTGTTTTATGAAACATCCATTGGAGCTAACACTCCATTGTTAGTGTGACTTATCTGAAAGAGTTTTCTTGGAGTACGGGTTTCTGTCCTTAGTTTTTATCCACCAAATAAAATCGATATTTGCGATTAATTCTAAGAAAGGTAATTTGTAGAGAATATATTTTATACCAATTCTTTGGTTTTTATCATGTGAGCTACCCCACATTATGGTTTGGTATCATCTTTGTTTTTTTTTTAAATATTTATTTATTTGGGGGACTTCCCTGGTGGCACAGTGGTTGAGAATCTGTCCTCCAATGCAGGAGACACAGGTTCGAGCCCTGGTCTGGGAAGATCCCATATGCTGTGGAGCAACTAAGCCCGTGCACCACAACTACTGAGCCTGTGCTCTAGAGCTCGTGAGCCACAGCTACTGAAGCCCGCACGCCACAACAACTGAGCCTGTGCGTCTAGAGCCCCTGCGCGTCAACAAGAGAAACCACTGCAATGAGAAGCCTGTGCACCACGTTGAAGAGTAGCCTCCGCTCGCTGCAACTAGAGATAGCCCGCGTGCAACAACAAAGACCCAACGCAGCCAAAAATAAATAGAGAAATAAGTAGATAAATAAAAAATTTTAAATATATATATATTTATTTGGATGCACTTGGTCTTAGTTGTGGCAGGCGGGCTCCTTAGTTGCGGCTCATCAGCTCCTTAGTTGTGGCATGCGAACTCTTAGTTGTGGCAGGCATGTGGGATCTAGTTCCCTGACCAGGGATCGAACCCGGGCCCCCTGCATTGGGAGCGCAGAGTCTTAGCTGCTGCCCCACCAGGGATGTCCCTTGATATCATCTTGAAACCCTGTGCCAGCTTTAGCCAAAATACATTACACGGCCAGGCCTCTTAATTCTACTTGAGGAGGAGGCAGGCATCGGCACCAGTCACCTACGGTGGGCAATTTACACAGCATTGCTTAGTTGGCAAATGGATTAAGAGCAGCTTGACAATTTTCTTAGCAGTTACTGATCTTTCATGATTTCATGACTACAAGGGTCTCAGGCCTGTTACTGTTAACACAGAGGCATGCATGTAAGTGTTCTTCCAGAGCTTTTACTGTTAAGATCAAGACTGTTTAATCACACTGACCTGAGTTTTAATTCCAGCTGCACCGCTGACTAGTTGTGCACCTTTGGTGAGTTACTGTAGGTGGGACCAATGCTGTCTTCTTCAAAATGCTGTAGGAAAGACTAACCAATTACTGTATGTAAAGCCCTGAGCACAGTGCCAGGCTGAAGGAAAGGGCTCAGTGGGTAAGTGGGAGTTGTCATCCTCCTCCTCCTCTTATTCCACCAAGAGAATATGCCTGGGCATAAACGGAACCTTGGGCAAAGCCCTTTTTCTGTTTACACCTAAATAATTTGGTATACTCTTAAATATACTTTGACACACGTCCTCCTGCAGTGAAAAATAGAAAGGCAAATATCTTCCTCCTGTTCTCTGTGAGGAGAGGATAGCGTGATGTGTTTTTTATCTTCTGGTAGAATCAGGAATAACTCGGGGGTCTCGGTGATCAGTGTACACAGCCCTGTGTGTGTACTGCCGTTCTCTCAGCACAGACCAGACCAGCCTTTTTCAAACTGAGATCCCCGGCCTGCATCAGAATCACCTAAGACACTGGTTAAAAAAAATAAAATAAAAGCCAGCTCTCTAACCCCAGACCTACTGAACAGAATCTCTGGGGCTGAGGTCTTAGAACATGCATATAAAATAAGCCACCCTGGTTATTCTTGTGTATGAAAAACATTTAGAAATACTGGCCCATACTCTCTGTCTCACTCCCCTGCCTTTGCTTAAGCTATTTCCTTGGCTTGGAGTAGTCTTTCCTCTTCTATAGACTTCTTATGCATTTTTCGAATGCTACCTCTTCCTAAAAGCCCTTCCAGATTCTCCCAAATTGAACTTAATTTTGTATTTTCATTATTGCAATTACTACAGTCTACCTCATAGAGTTTTGCTAGTTTTTCACCAAACAGTAAGCAGCTAGAGGGCAGTGATTGCCTGATTGCCAGTTATCCTAATAACTATCCCTGGTGCCCAGCAGAATGCTTTGTGTATAATGGGCACTAAAAGAGTATCTGTAATTTGGATTGATTCTCTACTGCTTTTTTCCAATAAAACCTTCTGTTCTGACTTCCTCCGAAGAGCACAAAGCCCTTCAGAGTACGTATTATTAAGCTCAGGGTGATGGAGGACAGTCCTAATAAACATGATCAGCCTTACATCCCAGCACATCAGAACTGGGATGTGTGTTTGTGTATGATATGAGGAATTGTTTGACATCCCCGTTTCTTCCTCATCCTCATCTTTGGATATCATTTGTAAGGCACGTTGAAAGAGTCTGCCAAAGTCCCAATTATAACACATCATCATGCTTGTCCTCTGGGACTCTAAGATAGATAAAGTACTTGCAGCTGTGCTTCCACTGATGTCATAGAGGTATTTCCTACATTCATGTGAGGAGCAAAGGTGTAGAGATGAACTCCACTTTCTAGTAAGATGGTTTCTCCAAAGCTGCACTGTCCTGTCACTGATATTTTAGGCACTCTTTTTAGTTTTGGACAACTTTTAATCCCATCCTGTGCTTCTCTTATCAACTGGCTTGTTGGATCAGGCATTGCCCAGATCGTTGGCAATATAAAGTGATGCACACATGGGAGCTATCCAGTTCTCTTATATACTGGAGAGTAACAAAGAAAACATGATATTAGAGGAGGGTCTGATTAGTGGGGATTAGAAAGGGATGTAATAACTGAGAGTGGTAGCACATTAGGGAGTTTCTCCAAATATTAGATCCTTAAAAGTATTACTTTGATTATTTGACCTCACACAAGGCAGCAAGGTTAAGCCGTGAAAACTGTAGGATTTGGCAGGTGAGATCCGATTTTCATTGGGTAGATTAGGATTTATGAAAGCAATAGTGTTCATGAAAGTATGGTGGAGAAGACAGCTGTCCTAGTGGGGGACTCCTTACAAATTTAAGGGGATTCATCTTTTCGATATTTCTGTCTTTAGATTTCTAATGGAAATTCACTAAAAAGAACTCCAGATTACCACAGTTAATCACCTAGTAAACACATGGAATACATAAATGAGTAGATCAGAAATTTTAATTTCAGGCAGAGGAAGACCTCTCCCTTTCGCTGCACCCCTCCAAAGCATTCAGGGCTATAAAGTGACCAGAGATAAAGAGAGAAAAGGTCACTGAACTTGGTGAGAGGAGCTGACTAAGTTTTAGAGTAAATTTAGTGGAAATTCATGGAATAGGGGGTGGGGTAATAAAGTTGGACTGGGCCTGGGAGAATGGAGATAGTGCATGTTGATCATTCCTTGAGCAATTGGCTTGGGGAAAAAAAATGGTAATTGTATCAGCGGGATAAAGTTTATGTTTATAAAAAAACCCAGAGAGTACAGTTCCAGCACCCCAAGAAATTCCCTTCTGCTAACCCCTTGCAGTGAGACCCTCCCTCCACCCCTAATCCCTGGCAACCATCCCTATAGTTTTTTCTTTTTTAGGATGTCATATAAATTCAATCATACGATATGTAAAAGACTGGACTCCATCACTTAGCATAATGCCTGCTCAGTGTAAATTTTAAACACATTTTAAAGTACAAAGAATCCCCCCTCTCCAAAACAAAACAAGTAGGAACCTGAGAAGATGGGTGTAGAGAAAGTGAGTTAGGGACATTGAAATGTAAACAGACATCTAGCTCATGAAGATGGTTCCAGTCCTCATGGAACCTAGGCAAGCTTGTTAGCTTTGAACGCATGGTGGACAGGATGGAGAGCATGGCAGTGGTACCCTTGACCAGTTAAATATTTTCTTTTCTCAAACTAGCCTCCTTTCCTGCTCTGAACTTTCCTACTACCTCCCCACTTCTCAGGGCGGGTAGGGGCAGGGAGAAATACACACATACACACTTATACATTCATAAATACATGTATCTCCATTTTCATGGCATAAGCATTTCATTTATAAAGAGCTTGTCAACCTTTCAGTTTCAACTTCACATTTAGTTGAGGGCTATCTGATGATGCGTAGTGGTACCAGGATTTGTAATCTAGAGCTGTACACTTGTTTCTCAATCCAAGATTTATTTTGCAAAATTTTTCTTACTAAATTTTTTTTCCTTCAAATTAATAGGAATTTAAACATTAAAAATTACAGAGGGTAAACAATTTAACTTTTGCTATCTAGAATTGGAATTTTTAGATGTAATTTGTTAGTAATCTCTGTACAAGGTTTTCAAACTTGGTTTTTGGCAGTGTTATTTTTACAAATTATATATAGTTTTATTATAAAAGCACTTACTAATCTCATATTCACTGACTCCCTCTGTATACTTTTTCATTAGGAATTAACTGCACTTTGTCGTTTTTCTTGTTTTTTTCCTATAGTTGTGGTATCAAAGCATAGATGATTGTTATTTCCCCAAAGAGGAAAAGCAGGCAGACTTTCTTGGGACATTTATCACATTCATTAATTATTTCCTTCACCTAACTGTTTTTCTCATGACGGTTGATATATTCACGTCCTCGTATGTGTTGACCACATATTCTGCTGCTGATGTAATTTGTGTGGAGATACAAGGAGCTGTTAACCATATACCAGCGGTCTTCAAAGGACAGTGAAGCAGGTTACTCTTGGTGCTAGCATTGTGGTTATTATATAATATAACATATTATTGTTCTGCCATAAATAGAAGTATTTTACTATATCTTTTCATTTGTCTGGAAGGTGATTATTTGATACTTTTCACGTATCCTGAAGTTAGAATATAAGCCTGAAAAGCCCTCAGAGTGGTCAAAATTTGTTAAAAGTAAATGTAATGAACCTTATTCCTACTCTATGACAGGTGTTTACATATATTGCTTTATTTAATCTCCACAGTAATCTTATGTGATAGTCATTGCTGCCACATTTTACAGAAGAGGAAATTGAAACTCCGGAGGTTATAGAACTTGTCCAGGGTTATACATCTATAGCTGGGCTCTCACCTTGGGTTTGTGTGTCCCTCAAGGTCCTGATTCTGAGTCCATAATACTCCCACATTCAGTCATTCACACAAATATTTTTTCAGTATTTACCACATGACAGGCCCTGGGTATCCAGGGTTAAAGACAGGTATATTGAATCTTGAGGAATTCCTTTATCTGTTTTTTTGGGCTGTAGTAAATATGAAACAGACTAGAAAAGAGATGAGGCTTAAGGAGGACAAAGACACTGTCTATCTTATCTACTGTTGCATCCACAGGACAAGCACAGCACATAGTAGGAGCTCAATAAATACATGTCGAATGGATGAATGATATTAGTGAGAAGTAATAGCCAACTAGAAGAGAGAACTAAGTGTAGGAAGGGTATAAAATCAAACAGAACTGTCCTGGACCATTTAGTGTTTGAATAAGCAATTGTGTACCTCACTAGCCCCAGAGGGTGTGAAGAGACTTCAGTATGCTCACTGGTGCCAGAAGGATGACCTGGGGCCCCCGAGTGGCTAAGGCAACCCAGGCTCTGTGCAACAGGAAGAGAGTCACTCATGAATATTACATCCTGTTTAAAAAGCAAGGAAGTATGTAGGACATTTTAGGAAAGTTTCCATTAAAAAATGGCCCTTTTCCCCTTAAAGTATGCTAAAGGGCTAAACTTCAGTGTCTTGGAAAAATCACATAGGTGGAGGAGTTATTTCCCAAACAATATTGGATTAAGAGGTATTACATAATATAGTTTTTCTCTTTCCTGGTAAATTATAACATTAAATTTTCATGCCAAATGAATCTTTAAAAAATTCAAGTTATACTCTTTGGAAGATACCTTATAAAGGACTATATATAGTACATAGCACATAACAATCTATTGTATGTAACAAGTGAATAAGTTGCATAGAATAACAAAAGTTTTTGAGTAATATAACTTGAAGGAATTATGATGTGTTGAAGTCATGTTTGGAATATCATTTAGCTTTTTTGTAAGGAAAAAGTGGGGAAATTAGGAAACTACTGAAATGATTTCAATTTCATTATTCAACAGCATCGATGCGCTACTTTCTTGTCCCAAGAATGTATCTATTAACAGTGATGTTTTGCCTTACAGCTTTTCTGGGAGAAGAGGCTGCAAGGACTTAGTGCATCAGATGTAACTGAACAAATTATAAAAACCATGGAACTACCTAAAGGTCTTCAAGGTATTATCCAAATTCAGTTGAGCAGTACCTACTATGTGCCAGGCTCTGTGTTAGGTGCAGTGGAGTCAGACATGATTGAGACAGGTCTTTGCTTTGGGGACTGTATGCCTTGCTGGATGAGGTACCTTTTGGGTTTTACATTTCCAGAGGAAATGTACCTGAAAAGCTTGTGTGTTGCAGGGATGCGTCAGGGCAGTGTCTTACTTAAGATTTTTTTCTGCGTGTACATTTTGGCTTTAGGTTAGTTAGGTTCATCATATAAATTAACCCATGTTCTGCTTTTAGAAGCAAATGCAGCTGAATGACAGAATGTCCCAAGCTTCCTGCTCAAAGCAGCGTCTGGCCCCAGCACATACTCTTTCTCTCCTCCTCTTATCAAAAGAGCAGCCAACAGCTCTCCTTCTGCCTCTCCCTCCACAAACTGCTGCTGCAAGTAGCGGTGGGAGCAGATGCCCGTTGGTCCAGTGACAGGAGTGAGTGGGATCTGGGGTGGAGAGCTCAGCTGCTGGTGTGCTTGTCATATCATACGTTAATTCCAACTTCTAGAGAAGCATTATTTTTCAAGTATTAGAACTTTGGCTTCTATAATAACTTGGTACATTGTGGATTGCTCAAAAATCCTCATAATTCATGGTTAGAATATTGTCTCATCCCTCTATGCTTTTGGAAATTATTGCTTTAACTGGTTTGACAAGTTTAGGACTTTAAGCAGTGCGCTTAAATGTAGCCATGGTTCCAGTCTCCTACGTGTAGTCAAGGTGTACAATTATTAATTCTGTTAATTTGGATATTTTGTTAGGTATTTGAAAAAGCTGTTAAAGGTGCAGGTACAGCATACTTGCATTGGCTTTTCCTTTGAAATCCCTACACAAAAAAGATAAGTTTTGAGATATGGCTAGAAATGAATGTTAAACAGCTACAGGGGAAACTATTCCAGGATCCTAGGGACACATTAATAGGGATACTGGAGTGTAATATGACCTTAGAAGGGACTTAGATCATTAAAATAATTGAACTTGCTTGTGGAAATGTAGCCAACTTTTAAAAAGTTTAATACTTTGGAAAATGTTTTTTTTTGTTTGTTTGTTTTTTTGCGGTATGCGGGCCTCTCACTGTTGTGGCCTCTCCCGTTGCGGAGCACAGGCTCCGGACGCGCAGGCTCAGTGGCCATGGCTTACGGGCCCAGCCGCTCCGCGGCATGTGGGATCTTCCCGGACCGGGGCACGAACCCGTGTCCCCCGCGTCGGCAGGCGGACTCTCAACCACTGCGCCACCAGGGAAGCCCTGGAAAATGTATTTTTAAGTTATGTTAGAGCTTTATTATAATACTCAGGTATTTTGTTACTGTTTCTTGGATGTTAATTCTTTGGTGTATAATAACTAAATGGATATGCTATTATCCTTTGCTGCTTTGGCTTGTGTCAGTTTTAAATAGCTGATCCCAAATGAATATAAAGATATCAGTTGTTTTAGTTTACATAAGGTTTGCTCAGCACATCTAGAAATTTCCTTTAACTCATATATGTTTCTAATTGCAGGAGTTGGTCCAGGTAGTAATGATGAGACCCTTTTATCTGCTGTTGCCAGTGCTTTGCACACAAGCTCTGCACCGATCACAGGGCAAGTCTCCGCTGCTGTGGAAAAGAACCCCGCTGTTTGGCTTAACACATCTCAACCCCTCTGTAAGGCTTTCATTGTCACAGATGAAGACATTAGGTAAGGCAGCTTAACATGACTTCAGAAGCTTGTCTTTTACACTTGTTACATTTTATACTGCCTGTTAGGTTCCGTGGCACATCTAGTAAGTGATGAATCAATCAGAGAGTTATACTTTTTTTTTTTTACAGAGCTTTTGTGAAACTAATGAAAGGTGATAGAGAACATTTAAAACAAATACATGCTTGAAAAAAGGTAGCAGTGCTGTGTATAAGGCATATCATCACGATGATGTCCGAAGGACAGATCTGTACTCTCTCCACATCATTTTTGCAGTGTCTTATGAAATCTGGGGTTCTGCCTTTCTGCTCTAAGAACCCCTTCATTCAGTTATGCCTTTTGTGATTGCTGACTGCATTGGTTTGTCTGCAGTAGCAGACCATTGCCATGCTACTTTAAGTTCAGTTGTGTTTTCAAAATTCAGTTTACTTACCTTGATTATATTTACCTCACTTAAGCTCAATTTAGAGATTTATCTCTCCTTCAACCTGTTTCAAGTAAAGATTTAAGGTGGCTCCAAAGAGACACACACACATACATGCACAGACACAGAGAGAGAGAGAGAGAGACACACACACACACACACACAGACACACACACAGTGAAGCCAGATAAGAAGCAAATGAGAAGAAAGACAAAGCAAAGAGTAAAGCAGTAAAACAGAGCCAGGAATGAGGAGCGGACACAAGGTGCATCTTTTAACATCTTTTACTCTTTCTAAGGCTGGGCCACAAATTAGATTTTTAGCAGCAAATTTTGAAAGGAAGACATATAGCTCAGATTGATAATGCCCAAGGAGTATAAGCAAACCATTGCTCAGGAGAAACAAAACTATTCCAGATATTTAAGACCACAAAGAAATTCTTACATGGGATTTATGAGCTTCAGTATTATTACTCTAGAATGATTGTGTAGTATACTGTATTTTCTTTAAATATAGGGCAGTGTGTACTCTTCACTATTTCTATCCTCTGAATACAAACCAGAAAGCTTTACTGGAGTATTATTCCTAGACCAAACCGGCAGAAGGCACTTTTGAATTAAAAAATATGTATTATATTTGTATTTTTTTTCTAAATCCATGAAAGTTGGCATGAGAATGTTTTTAAATGCCTGAGTCTAGCTAGGTTTATAATTGGAAAGCCTTTCCTGGGTTTTAAAGAAGTTCCTTTTGCAAAGATGTAGAATGGTTCAAAGTTGCATTCAGATGCCTTTATTACATAAAATTTACGATCAGTGTTATTTTTTAAGAAAAACAAAATGTAAAATCAAGGAAGGGAATCAACTTGCTCTTTGGACATTTCTTACCTTTGAGGAAGGAAATTACTCAGGAGACAAGTTCCTATCTGTCTTGGAATGAGTACCCAGTTAATCAGCAGGGATTCTGCTATGTCATTATGGGGGTTGACTGAGGTTCTCTGAGTGATGTCATGGGAATGCTGACGGCTTCAACACCAGATCTTTTGACAGTGGAGGAAGCTCTCTCAAAGCCAGATCTGGATGCTTTCCTTTTAGGGTAAACTTGTCTAACAGATTGTCCATTTGATTTCATTGTCATAACAGAAATTATTAAGCAAACGTTTCTTGTTGAATTAGTACAGGTTCAAAATACATGACTGCAAATGGAATTGTTACCCTTTCTCCAATTGGGTAGCCAATAATCTGTTTGTATTAAACCTTCAACTAAGAATCTCAGCCTTAAGCATATATATTTTCATCAGTCTTGATACTGTTTTCACCCATGGGTGTTATTTGTTTCCTAATACTGAGTAACAAGTTCTCACAAACCTCACAGCTTAAAACAATACCTATTTATAGCTCTCAGTTCAGTAGGTCAGAAGTCTGGGACAGGCATGACTGGATTTCCTTCCCGGGGTCTTACAAAGCTGAAATCAAAGTGTCGGTAGAACTGCAGGCCTTCTGGAGCTTGGGCTCCTCCTAAGTTTGTTGCAGAATTCATTTCTCTGTAGTTGTAAGAATGAGGCCCCTGTTCTCTTGTTGGCTGTGGGATGAGGCCGTTTGCAGTGGTTAAAGGCAGCCAGCATTTCCTTGCCCCATGGCTCCCTTCATATCCCCTCTCCTGCTTCTTTCTGGAAGGGCCCAGCCCCTTTTAAAGCCTCTTCTTATTAGATCAGGCCCTCTGTGATAATCCCTTTTGATTAACTCAAGGTCAGTTATTAGTAACCTAATCATAGAATGATAGCTCAATCATATTCATAAGTTCTGCCTGCCCTTAGGGGAGAGAATTTTACTAGGAATGTAAGCAGAGGCAGGTGGGGACATCTTGGGGACTGTGTTAGAATTCTGCCTACCACATCCAGCAGATGCTTTAATTTCAGTTTTCGTAAATGTGGGAAGCATTGCTCAAGACAAAAGAGAAACAGTGGCCAATGTCAAGAGTTTCAGATATACTTCTCTAGACAAAAGCACCATTCCTTCCATTTTCTTTGTCTTCCTGATGGCTTGACTTTAGGGCAGTTGTGTAGACTCTCCAACTCTGATACTAGGCATGAGAGACTGCCATGAGACTGATACGCCGTTTATCATAAAGCTGGAGTCACTGAGCCAGTGGCAAGGCTAACTGTATAAGAAATAAACATTGTGTTCTTCACGACTCTTCTCCACTGCATGAAAATCGGTTGAACTTCAGTTTCTGTTAATATGATTGAGGCTACAGAGCTTGATTAATTCAGTGACAGATGCCCTCTTTTTGAAAATTCATTTAAAATGTGTAAGTCCAAACCTTTTATCTCTTTGTGCTGATTTTAGAGTTTAGTAAAGATGACGTCTAAAGTTTCTGTGTTTACACAGTATATGTTAATTTTACTACCTTGGACCATAGTCTCATGAGATGGAGAGACATGGGGACTAGACTACAGTAAACACGACTTTACAACTGGTTGAGTGCCCAAGGGGTGAATACTCCGGGCATCTTGGTGGAGTCTTCTGGAACATTGCTCCTTTACCCGTCTGCTTTCCCAGGTTTGGGGCATTGTGACGATTTGTGTTCCTCAACTGTTGATGGAGAAAATCACTTCTTCTTTCGGTAGAGCCAACAGTATTCCTTGTTGCATCTCTTATTTGTCCCAGGGCTGCTCCATCTCCCGTTCTGTATCCATCCTAACCACCTTTCCTTTGGTCTCAGGAGGTGACGCGTCCTGTTTTCTAATCAAGGCTCATCCTCCCAGCTGGGCCTTTGCCTCTCTCCCTTTCTTGCTTTTTTCTAAGTCTTTTACTTAGCCAGTCTTGTCCCTTCCCTTGTGTCTTCAACTGTTGCCTCTCCACTGGGTTCTGGAGGCGAATTTCCATTTACCATCTTCATTTGCTAGAACTGTTTTAGGAATCCCTCTCTTGCCCTGTCAGGGAGCTAGTCTCCGTTTTTTTCCTGCTTTTTTAAGATGAATTGTATACCAATAGCCTTTCTTCCTGTGCTTTGTTTTTCAGCTAATGGTTCTGAACTTTTTTATGACCCGGTGTTTTTAACTCACTTTTGAGGTTCCTTTAGAGTCCCCGAGACACAGGGAAACTTGTGGCATATTCTTAACCTACTAAGCTCATCTCAGTTCAAGAGTCTTTTCATTCCCTGTCCTTGGTGTACAGGATCATGTGGTCTTGGTTCCTTCACGATGGCCTGCTCCCAGCGGGCCGCGGAACCCAGGGAGAACTCCTGCTACCTTTCCCCTGACACGGCAGAGAATGCCAATGAAATCCCAGCTCATCATGCCTCCACCTCCTCCATCTTTCTCAGTGATTCACTGAGCAAATCTCTTTTCCTTCTTTATTTTCTGTATTCCTTCCCTGCTTTTAAATTATTTCTAATTATCCTTTCTAGGCATAACCCTGAATCTTCACATATTTGAAGTTTGTGAAGTTGTAGAAAAGGTCACTGAAATAAATCTGCTGCCGGAATTCTCTGTGAGATGAGGGCTGTCTGCCTGGCTGAATGTCCCTCTTTTTGACAGAGTTCCTTCCCCATGTGACTTGGTTTTGTGAGGGTAGAAGCGACTTTTGCAATGTCTAAGGAGAAGGAAATGTATGTTTCTCAGGAATTTTCATGACTTTGAAGTCAAGATAAACCATTTCGGCAGCTTGATTGTTCCAGTACTGGCCAAGTTATTAGTATCTTTTTACTCTTTTTAAAAAGGAAACAGGAAGAGCGAGTACAACAAGTGCGTAAGAAATTGGAAGAAGCACTGATGGCAGACATCTTGTCACGAGCTGCTGATACGGAGGAGATGGGCATTGAAATGGACAGTGGAGATGAAGCCTAAGATTAGCATCAGGTAAAGCAACACCAGAGAGACGTGGAACTTAAGGTCTTTTATTTCCTTGCTTTTGCCCTTGTAGCCTCATTCAGCAGTGCCTACAAAGCCTACTCCTCTGCGAATCTTGTGCATGTGCTGTTGTTTGGCCCCCTCTGTATTTAAGGACCATATAAGCGTGCATCCTTTTGTTCTTATTACGTGAAGATGTTCACACCCCTGCAGCCACTTGCAAGGGATCTGGTCTCCAGGGTGTCACTAGAGAAAAGCAGAAGGAGGAAAGGACTCTGCCAGGGAGGGAGGAGCAGCTGCAGGAGATGAAGGCGCCATCACCTCTACCACAGTAGCTCTCTGGGGTCTGTTGTCCCCTCTGTAAAATTATGGTCACAAAGTGAGGCAAAAATCCCTCCTTTTTTCCCTCCGTTTCTGTTCTCTGTAGCACAGACTTGGTGCAGGGAGAATGAGAAGGACATTTTAAAGTATGATAAATAATTTACCTTAAAAAATACAAATTATGATCCTGTCCTGAACTCACGGAGGAGTCTCACAGTCTCTGTTCCATTGGGTACATATTCTCTTTAGATGATTACACTCCAGTCTCCAAGGGTTTATGTGGCATCTTGCTTCCCAACTTCTATCCTGCTTCGTTTTGGGGGCCATGTCTTTCTGCCACCCCCAAGCCAGTTATTTATTTGCATCCTCTGAAGGCAAAACTGAGCGGTGGGTGGTGGTGTTGGGAGGGAAGGAGAAAGGGATGGGCCGAGAAGCAGAGCAAGCAGAGCGAGTGGGATTCTAACCCCGTGGCACCCTTCGAGCCCGTCTTTGCCCCTCACACCTCGTCCTCATAGTCGGTCCTGCATTCAGTGCTGGGTCCTGGGGACGCCCCCGTGGCTCACAGAGCTTACCATACAGTTGTGTGAAACAAATGCTCACATAGCTAGCTGTATGATCACCAACTGTGAACAGTGCGATAAAGGAAAAATGCAGGTGCTTGGAGAGCCACCCGCGGGGGAGCTAATGCGACGTGAGGGCCAGCAAAACTCTGGGGACGTGGCATTTACGGTGAGCCTGAAAGGCGGGTAGGAGTGAGTGGGAGAAGTTAGGGGAAGACGCGTTCTCATCCAAAGAAATAGCAGGGACAACTCAGTTCCTTTAAGGACCAAAGGAAAGATCACTGTGGTTGGAATGTAGGAAGTCTGGGGAGGGTTAGAGAGTGTGGAGATGAATCAAATCATGGTGAGCCTTGTGGATTCTTGTTAAGGATTTTGAGCTTTATCATTAAAAGCACTGGGAATCCACTGACGGCTGCGTAAAGTGATTAGATATGCTTATTTATAAGATCCCTACGGCTGCTGCATGAAAAAGGATGTCCTTTCTAAGGAAAGCTTAGAAGCAGGGAGACCAGTTAGGAGGCTGCCGTAGTCCTGCAAGAGGTGACGGTGGCTTCACGAGGGTCTCGGCAGCGGATGTGGAGAAAAAGAGGAAAAGGCCAATTTGAGATGTATTTGGAGGTGGAATCGACTTGACTGGGTGACTGACTGTTAGGGTGAGAGAGTGGGATGAATGACTCCAGGTGTTTTACTGGAGCCACTGGGTGGATGGGGAGGGGTCCTGTTTAGAGGGTCATACTGAGGGTGTTGCATGCAGGGGGGATGAATTCGTTGTTAACACAATCTTTCCTTCCCATCAGTGCTTTGTCTTAATTCAGGGAGTGGCCCATGCCACAGTGACACAGATCAGGTAATAATCACAGTGTCTTCCATTTACATAGTCAGGGACAGCAGCAACATTTCGGTCACACAGTTTCCTGACCACGCAGAACCTTTTAAACCGAGTTCAGTGCTATTTTAAGTGGTTTTGTTTTGTTTTCCATATTGAGGACAGGAAGAGGCCGCGTTGACACTGAGTCTTGTTTTCCAGTCCGATCAGGATGTGTTTTATGGACTTTGATGAGCATACTTAATGTGTGTAAAGTCTCTCAGAGGCAAGTCTGCAGCGTGTCTCTTTTCTCCAGAGACTTCAGTGCAGTGTGGGAATCTGGACCATTGTGCCTGCACCACATCAGAACTGACTCTGGGAAAGCCCTCTTCTTCTCCAGAGCTTTTAGTTGTTTCTCAGACTTTTTTCCTGAAAACAGTTTAGAATAACCAAGGGTCATGTAGTTGAGGTTTTACGAGACCCTCACTTACTTTGCAGGTTACTTTGCAGGTTGACGTCAGGGCAGCACCCTCATCTGTGTAAGCGAGCCTGTGGTTTATGCATGAACAGACTAATTAAAGTTGAGGGATTAAAGTTTTAATATGTACTTAAAGAGTAGCCATCACTTTGGCATGGTGCTAGGGAGAGATCTGCATTACGTGTATCATATTCTAAACTTGAGAATGGTATTATTAGACCAGGCCATTAGACTTGTAGGTTATGGAAGATTTAGATGTACTTCTTAATTATCAAAATTAAATTTACCTAAATCACTGATTTAGCCCCACGTACACCTAAAGTGTTTAATAAATCAGAGCACTGCCACATGACTTAATTAGGTGTTCATAATAACCTGTGGAATAGGTAGGACTTAGCTTGACTAAAGGTGGGACATGGCCAAGTTCACATGGCTGCTAAGAGATGGAACCTGTAACATGCGGTTCTGTTTAGGTCTGTTCACCACATTATGACATGGATGCTCTTTCTGATGGTCCTTATTAGCAAAATGGACTTTAATTTGCATGTATATATATATTTGGCAGGCGCAGAGTTTAGGAAGCTGTCAGCGGAGGTGTAACTCCAAGTTTCGTGCAGTCGCGAGGAGAGATTTCAGCTCTTTTTCCCTAGTCACATGGCCCCCGGGGCTCAGTTGTGGTTTCAGCCCACCTCTGCGTGTGTTCCTCCCGCCAGAATCTGCTCCAGAGATTGCCGGAACACATGAGCCCGTCAAGGAGGACGGAGCGGAGACTGTTATTGATCGGGACGAGCAGGCGTGCGTGCGTGTGTCGCGTGCATGTGTGCGCATGCGTGCGTGTATGCATGCGTGCGCGCGCACGTGTGTGTGTGTGTGTGAACACACACACACCGTCAATAGCAGGTTGAGGTTTGTTGTGTTACTTAAGATTTTACACTCAAGAGGAGTGCCCAGGTTATCAAACATTTTAGGAGTGACTGCAAGAAGATAGCTGTAAGAACAAAAAGTGTCAAAACACTTAGCTATAAGTGAGCTAGAGTATCAAATACATAAGTAGTTGAATTGGCAATTGCACAGGACCATTTCACCCAAGTTCAGCAGTAATAAAACTTCAGTACATTTCTATCATCTGTAAATTCTGAGAAGTAAAATAAATTGTGAAATAAAATAAATCATTGTTAGAAATTTTCTCAAGGTATGTTTGGGTTTGGCTACATCTATTATGTTTTCTTCATTTGTATGCCCTGTGATTTCTCTTTTTATGCTGATTTAATTAATGATAGAAAATATTTTCATAAGCATACAAAGGCGGGGGTACATATGATTTATTTGAAAGTGAAGTGAGTATTAAGGGTTATTTTCAAAATAAAACACTTGAAACAATGAAGGGAAATGTTGAGCACTTTTTATGTACAAAGTGCTGTAACTAAATGCTATCAGGCTCTAAAAATGCTATTCCTAAGTGAAATTTGGCCTCTAACTGCTTTTCCAGGTTTTGCTGACCTCACCTGAGAAATCACTGAATTACTTAAGTTTGTTTGTTTTTTTTCTTACAGGTAACTTTCGACCGACTTTCCCTAAGAGAAAATTCCTAGAATTGAACAAAAACGTTTCCACTGGGTTTTACCTGTAAGAAAAAAATGCACCCGAGCACATAGAGCTTTTTAATAGCACTAACCAATGCCTTTTTAGATGTATTTTTGATGTATATATCTATGATTCAAAAATGATGTTTATTTTGAGTCCCAGGACTTAAAATTAGCCTTTTGTAATATCTGTCAAGCAGGACCCTGAAGATGAAGCTGAGCTTTTCATGCCAGGTGCAATCTACTGGAAATGTAGCACTTAACGTGAAATATTCGTCTCCCCCCACAATTTTAATATGAACGGATCAGGAGTACCAAATAAATTTCCCAATGAAAGCTTATTGTGACTTCACTGTATATAAACAGATTTTTATACTTTATTGAAAGAGGACACCTGTACATTCTTCCATCATCACTGTAAAGACAAATAAATGATTCTATTCACAGACTGATTGGAATTCTTTCTGTTAAGAAGCACACAATACATAGCCCCTCCTTAGGAGTCCTGTTTCACATTCAACTGTGATCCCTGGGACTTAGGTTTGAAATGGAGGTAGTAGCAAGTAGTTCATACATTTGCAGTATGCCTCTGGATATCATGAGAATTGCGCTGCTTTCACCAGAATTATAAGTTGTTGTGTAGCATGGGTAATTTTTTTCCCCTTGCCTGTAACGAGTACTTTTGTTAGTTCTATAAAAATAAGGCATTTTCTTCCCTTGGGCATGAGTTAGGTACACAGGTGCGCTTCAGATGTTACTGGAAGTCCATGTCTGTTTTTCTAGAACATTTTACCTTTTCAAGTGTCTACTGGCTTACAGAGTTAACAGGTGCAGGTCAGACCCTTTGCCACAAAGAGAGGCATTTTTCTGGGCAGAGTTGCTTAATGAACCAGATTGTAATACTTTGCTAATTACTACCGGGCCTCCAAAGTATTAACACCTTTTTTTTCTGTTGAAACTCACAAGTGTTAACTTCATTACCAGTTAAATTCCTTGATATTTA
The DNA here is from genome assembly GCA_004363435.1 of Platanista minor. NCBI lineage: Eukaryota > Metazoa > Chordata > Mammalia > Artiodactyla > Platanistidae > Platanista > Platanista minor. The sequence continues at coordinate 40,084 of RJWK010009547.1, forward strand.
ATTACTAAAACTGGCATAGCATTGAGAAATGAGTTTTAAAAATCAAAACATACTTAAGGTAATCTGATGCCAAGGAAAGGAGGGAGGAGTGGTTATAAGCAAACTTAAGTACATTTTGAGAAATAGGGCAAACGTTTTCTTTCTGTACGAAGGGTTTATGCACTTCTTAACTCTGAGTTCTTTCACAATCAGGCGCAGAATGATGTGATCAAGGACGTGACCAAACCCCTGTAAAATGTCACTTGTACATTTTTTTATCACTACCTCCAGCACCCTTCTGGTTTCCGAGGAGGGGAAAGAAAAGAAAACAGTGAAAGCAATATGACTGGCTAGGTTTGAGCTGCTGTCTCTCTGGACCTTATGCAAAACTACATAGATATCAACTTCTTGGAATTCCTGATTTACCTGCAACTTTGATCTCTGGGCTTTAGGCCACCTATTTCCACAGAGTAATCCTGCCGGCAAATAAGCAGAGATACTTGCAGACTCTGGGAAGACAAGTGGCAGAGGGGGCCCGCTCTGGGCCCTTCTGACTGTCCCAGTTGGGGTGGCAGTGGGAAGTTACAATAATATTGATTTCTTTTTAAGAGCTATTATGACTAGTTAGAATGAATGTCCAAAGGCTTTGCTTAGACTCCTCAAAGTTCACGAGTCTTCATTTGTAATCACACTTGGGGTAACTTCACCTTGGTGATCATATGTTGTTTTCACAAAGCAATCCAACCAAGACGTACCATGCCTTTATAAACAAATTTTGTAAAAGGAAAAACACACACGTAGAAAACTTTGATTTTTGTCCTTACATTGCTCAGGTAGAGAACAAGGTTTGAAAGCCGTTACATGGTGTCTGGCTGGGAACTATCCCATAAGTCCAGGTGTTCCCAGTATACCCATGGGACATGTCCAAAAATAAATGCATCATCTTATCCCCCCAACCTACCAGCATCTCGCATTCCCTAACTTGTGTAAAAGCAAATCATCTGACCCAGTTGCCCAAGGCAGAAGCCCAGGAGTGCTCCCAGATGCCACTCGTCCCCTTGCCTCCAATAGCCCATCAATCCTGTTAGAATTGTTAACCACGTTTTTCACACCTTCATCTACATCTCTTCTCCCTTCCTGCAACCACTGCCTCCTCTCCTCTCCTCTGCTCTTTCAGCGGCTTCCTTTTATTTTTCACCTGTCCCCTTTCCATTCTTCCCTCTCCATCCCTCCTTTTTCTCCTGCATGTAGTCATCAGAATGGTCCTGGAAGCAAATGTGACCTTATCATTTCCCTGCTCGAAATTCCTCACTTCTCCGTGTATGCAGTTTAGAATCATGCTTAAGAAGGAGCACTTTGAAATGGAGAGAAGCTGTGTCTGAACCCTGGTTTTGCCATTCGTGTGACTTGTCAGGTTACTTAATGTCTTTGAGCCTGTTCCTCCTCAGTGAAACAGGAATAATAATACCTACCTCATAGAGTCGTTGTGAGGACTAAAGGAGATACTGTTTGTCAAGTGTTAGCACAGTGCCTGGCACATAGTGAGGGCTCCTGTTGGAGCGGGCGCTCTCGCTATTATCTCTGCAGGTGTCATTTTATGTCACTTCCAAGAGGGATTCGCTGATAACCCTAACTACCCTCCACTTTATAAATACCCGCAATACTTTATTTTCTGCCTTGGCACTCTGTTTATTTCCTTTGTAGAAATCTTCTAAATCTGTATTTTATTTATTTGTTGACTTTTTGTCTGTCTGTCTACCAGAATGTAAGCTCCGTGAGGGCAAGGATGTGTCTGTCTTGTTCCCTGTTATAACCCCAGCGCTTAGCCTAGTGCTTGGCACACAGTGAGCACTCAGTAAGTGCGTGTTGAATAAATGGACAAATGATCAAAAGCCTCTTCACGATATGATGCCTGCCTACTTGGTCTAGCTCATCCTGCCACTGTCCCCACTGCACCTTTGGCTCAAGAAAAACCACATCACCTGCTCCTTTGAAGTGCCCCTTGGGCCTCTGTGTCTTTGCACCTGTCGTTCCCTTTGCCTGCCTGTCTACATGGCCAGTTCCTGAGCACTGGTCAAGTCACAGCTCCCTCCTCTGAAGCTGTCCCTGGTTTCTCCAAGCAGATGTTCTTTTCCCCCTCTTCCAAATTCCCACTGCACTTTGTCAATACCTCCACGGAAGCACTTTACTGTATTGTATTGTAAATTTGTTTGGATGTCTGTTTCTACTTTTAGACTGTAAGCACAGTGAAAGCAGAGATTGCATCTTTTCATCCTCATGTCCCCAGAGCCTAGCACTGTGCCTGGCATATAACAGTTTGTCAATAATTACTTGTTGAATGAATTAGTGAACAAAGCGGCTTGCAGTTGGAAATATCTTGCAAGACGTATGCATTATTACAGAAAGGGATGCCCCTGGCGGCTTCCGGGGTAGTTTTTTGTGCTAGAGAGGAGATCTAGAAAGCATTATGTAATCTCTTTGAATAGAAGATGACTTGTTTGAATTTCTAAAATAAGTTGAACAATATAGATCTTCATAAAATGATTGCAAAAGATATCAAAAAGCTTTGTGATCCCTCAAATGCTAAAAAGTCCAAAATAAATATTTGCACTATTAGTATTTCCATAGTAAATGCTATGCGAAAATGTACAGCAATAAATTTTGAAGCTTTAAAAATGTTTGTGTAAGTTATCTTCAATGACGTAATCTATGGAGAACATCTAGGACCTGTGTTTCCCAGACATAGGGGCTTCAGACTGGGGTTAGGGCCCCTAAGCTTTCAAGCTTATCCAGTGATACTGCTTTCCTTTGTTACTGAGACAAAGTGCTCAGTCATGCTGCTGGCATGTCTAGTGAACAGAAAGGTCTGGAAGGGTTCTCCACAGAATCAGGTGGTGGCCACACTTGACCTCGTGAGGCCATAGCCTCCGAACCTCCACTAAGATTGTCATAGCACCCTTGTCCTGCCTGCCTTCACTGCTGGGATGCATATATGACCCCTGTACGAAATCTACTTCAGTGGCTACCAAACCCACAGGTGGAGTCGTCACATCAGTCGAAATAGCATTAGCTATGGGACTGCGAATCGCAGCAGTGGCTTATCAAACCTGCGTGTCTCAAACGGTCTGGGGTGGACTTTAAAATTTCCAGTTGCATACTGATTTTTCCAGAAGGGCACATGTAAGTTACTCTGTCAATTATTTGGCTTTTGTTTTTATGACAGGAGGACACAAGGTTTTATTTCCTCTCATTTATATAGCATTTTATGATTTCTAGAGCATGTTTACCTTCATGAATGTCATGTTTGAGTTTCAAGCTACATATAAGCCATGTCATATACACATGCTATTACCCCCATTTAAGAGTTGAGGAATCTAAGAAGCAGACAGGTTAAATGACTGACTGACTTAAGCCGGTAAGATACAGAGAGGGGCATTTGAATGCAGAGGTCTTCTGTTTCTAGAACGCCATGCAGCCTTCCAACACTTCTCCACTCACATCTGAAGCTGCCTTTCTCTCTGTGACAGGGAACAAAACAGTTTGGTTTATCAAGTACAGCGTGACTGTAGCCTGAAACCTTACACAGGGCAGGGTGACGCTTTATGGGAAACTTGGTTCTTTTCAGTCTGAATAGTCAAAGCTTTTCCATTGAATTCTTCTGCTGAGAAATCTTTACTAAGATTAATCTTTTATAAGAGGTGGGAAGAGGTGCAGCTTCTCAGTCACAGAATGTTGGGAGTTATTTTTATCTAAGGGGGTTAGCGTTTTCTTTGGGCTGTAGTACTTTCTATTTTTTGCTTCATGAGCTTGATGCTATGAGAAGTCTGGCATCAAGATGCAACTGGACCGCAGGGCCTGGGGAAGGGGCTGCAAAGTGGGGCACGTGCATCTAGGGCTTGTGTAAAAGGATTCAATGGGGGTGGGAATGTTACCGAACCAAACTTGGGTCTGCCCACCCGAGCGCAGTAAAGCCAACCTACTGACACTGGGTCTTGGTGAGGCAAAGTGCCATGTTTATTGCAGGGTGCTAGACAAGGAGTCTAGGGCAGCTAGTGCTCAAAACAGGTAACAGGGCAGTGTCACAAGGGTTAACATTATCAATCTTTAGGTGCCAGTAGGTTTGGGGGCTACATGCTCATGATCATCAAGTAGTTAATTTCTTCCATTTGGTGGTGGTTTTAGCATCTGAAAAACTCAGGAAATCTGCATCAGATACTACTTTCTAGATACTTCAGAGAGGAGCTACAGCCAAGGATATGGAGGAGGGGTCTGTCCCAGGAAGGCCCCAAAGGGTCCTGCTCAATTACAGGAAAATATCTGACCTTTTAATATTTGTTTTCATCTCATCTGTTTGAGATTTTAATTTTTGAGTATTTAAGATATAGTACATTAGGAGAGTAGTACATGCATATGATTTATAAATAAATATCCATAATTTGGGGACATATACTTTTGTTTTTGAAAGGGCTCATTATTATTAAAAGGGTTTGTTATTAAACTCTTACTATTAAAAGAGTTTTGAGGGAGGAGAAGATGGCGGAAGAGTAGGACGCGGTGATCACATTCCTCCCCACAGACACACCAGAAATACATCTACACGTGGAACAACTCCTGCAGAAAACCTACTGAACGCTGGCAGAAGACCTCAGACCTCCCAAAAGGCAAGAAACTCCCCACGTCCCTGGGTAGGGCAAACAAAAAACAGAGACAGAAGGATAGGGACCGGACCGGCACCAGTGGGAGGGAGCTGTGAAGGAGGAAAGGTGTCCGCACCCTAGAAGCCCCTTCGCGGGCGTAGACAGCGGGTGGCAGAACGGGGAAGCTTCGGAGTCGCGGAGGAGAGCGCAGCAACAGGGGCGCGGAGGGCAAAGTGGAGAGACTCCCGCACGGAGGATCGGCGCCGACCGGCACTCACCAACCAGCCCGAGAGGCTTGTCTGCTCCCCGGCCGGTGCGGGCGGGGCTGGGAGCTGAGGCTCCGGCTTCGGTCGGAGCGCAGGGAGAGGACTGGGGTTGGCGGCGTGAACACAGCCTGCAGGGGTTTAATGCACCACGGCTGGCCGGGGGGGAGTCCGGGAAAAAGTCTGGACCTGCCGAAGAGGCAAGAGACTTTTTCTTCCCTCTTCGTTTCCTGGTGCGCGAGGAGAGGGGATTGGGAGCGCTGCTTAAAGGAGCTCCAGAGACGGGAGTGAGCCGCGGCTAACAGCGCGGACCCCAGAGACGGGCCTGAGA